>JACXGI010002588.1:0-71615 GCA_016801175.1 Esox masquinongy
TTTCGGAGATACTGAATTTGGGATTTTCATTAGTTGTCAGTTTTAATCATCACAATTAAATGAAATAAACATTTGAAATATGTCAGTCTGTGTGTAATGAATGAATATAATATCCAAGTTTCACTTTTTGAATGGAATTACTGAAATAAATCAACTTTTTGATGATATTCTAATTATATGACCAGCACCTGTATATGTATATATGTATATGTATCGTATTTGAACCCCTTGTGCATTTATACAGTTTTTGTGTTCACAATAAAATCTTAATCAGAACCTTTTTATCAGACAAATCAGGTTTACAGTTACCAATTGCATCTGTTGGTTTAGAGGAAATCATGCATGCAGTGAAAAACAAACTGACCAGATTGTGTAGTCAGTCTGCTGCCCAACAACTCAATACTAGGGCACCAGATCACTCAATTTAGTTTGAAGTGTTTTGGAGTAGGTTTCCACTTGCAATGCAGCTTTTGTGGCTCAGGACGCACAGTTTCAATTCATGAATTTGAACGATGCTCCTAATGCTATGGCCAGGCTGGGAAAGAGGTGAATAATGGCTTCTTGTGAAAAATGACTCCAGGCCTTTAAGAACAACTCAGGGTAAGTGATATTATACCCAAATATGAATCTAGGTCAAACTATCCCTTTAAAAATAAATTAGTGCAGGTGCAATAGTAAGTGAACCCGAAGTTGCATTGGTTAAATCAAGTAGGTAAGTAGAATCAGTAAATAATTGGGTACCAAATTAACTAATTAAAGTAGAGATATTTAGGAAAGATTTTGGACAGGACTCTGATGATTAGAGACAAGAAAACTGGTCAGTTTGGTGTTACCCATACAGGTGAATGCAAAAAACCATGCCGAGAGGAAAGGATATCTCACAGGACATCTTGAAGAGGGTAGTGAGAGCACATCAGTCTGGGGAAGACTATACAACCATCTCAAACAGATTTGCGCGTAATCAATGCACTGTGAGGCAAATCATTTACAAATGGAGAGCATTTAACATGACAGAAACTTGGCCTAGAAGAGGGGCCCTTCATAATATCCACAAAAGCCACAAGAACAATTATTATAAATCAGGTAAATGCCAACCCAAACATGACATGTTACTGAGAAGCTGTGTATGTCAAGATCTGGGGCTGTTTTCCTCTGCTCCTCCACTGGACCTGGTCGACTGCACATCATCAAGGGAACCATGAATTCTGAGGTATCCAAGGAAATTCTTAAACAGAATGTTAGGCCATCCAGTCAAGGAGCTAAAGCTGGGCTGAAAATGGGTCTTCCAGCAAAACAACGACCCCAAGAATTCAAGCAAATCTACCAAAGAATGGCACAGGAGAAAGAAGGTTTTTGCTTTGGATTGGCCAAGTCACCGTCATGACCTAAATTCAGTCGAGATGCTGTGGCACGACCTGAAGTGGCAGTTCATGCCAAACACCCCTGAAACCTCACTCAACTGGCTAAGCTCTGTAAGGAGTGGGCAAAAATCCCTCAAAAATTTCAGAGACTGATTTGTGGCAATAGAAGAATACTTGAAGTTATCAGTGGTAATGAGGTGCCACAAGCTATGCGGGGGTTCACATTGGAAATGACACGAAATATGAGTTTTTGTCAAATAAACCACTATTGTTAAATAAATAATGCATACATATGTTTTTGTTTGCATCCTTTATTTGTAATGTCTTTATTATGTTTTTTATGAGTTTCTTTTAATATTTTATACAAAAACAATGACCATCTCTGTAGGGTTCACATACTTTCAAGGAACACTGCATATATACAAATATTATATATATATATTGCTCAATAAATCATGTTTGTGTATGTGTGTGCATGAACTTGCTTCTGCATACTTTTCATTTTTTAAGGTCGCTGTAAAACATATTCTATAACTGAATATGTTGATAAATATTCATCAATTATTTACTTACAAAAATAACAAATTAGTATTTCAGAAAGAAAAATGTCTGAAATGTAAATCAGATCCTGTGAAGTGATTTATTTTGGTTTGATAATTTTTGCGGAGTTAAATAAATATGGTGCCTCCTGGTAATAAGCTAGCATTCACTACTGCACCCACTGAATGTTCACATTACTGTATATAAACGTATGATTTGATTACAATTTAAATTAGTGTTCATGCAAAAGGCGTAGCACCAAAGTAAAATTTAATAATTAAGGTAGGAGCGTTAAAAAGTTCAATATTTTGTAAAATTCATTATTTTAAAAAACTGCCGTCTGATCATGTCATGTGCTCCAGTGATGACGTCCACAACTCCTGGTTGAGCAAGGACCCTCCAACCTAAACGATGTCCCTATCAGTCACTGGTCAGAGGCTCTAAGCACTAAGCTACCCTGCCAACTCAAACACGCAACATTTTGTACAACTCCGGAAAGAATTAAGAGACCACTGCACCTTTTTCTTTCCTTTCCAAAAAAATTTAAAAGGAAGGTTTTGAGTGAGGAACAGAAGGGTTAAAATTAAGAGACCACTGCAAACTGAACGCTTCTATTCCTCACTCAAAACCTTCCTTTTCTACTTTTTTGGAAAGGAAAGAAAAAGGTGCAGTGGTCTCTTAATTTCTTTCCAGAGCTGTATATATTTCAGAATCTTCTCAATCTTGCTTGGGACTTTAGGATACTTTACACATAACTTGAAAACAACATTGTAACAATTTGTTATGAAATGAGGTCTTTCCACTCAGATGTCTTCGTAACCATGAAATAAAGAGTTTTCACAAAGCAAGTTGTGTGTTTTTCACACATTTCAGGAGAAGAAAACTGTGGCAAGTCAACCACCCGCCCACAGGAACACACATTCATTTGCCAGGTTGCCAGTCCAATCTAAATGAGAGAGGGGAGCATTCTGCAGTGCTCTGTCAGTGGGTTAAACAGGATCTCATCAGGCCCAGTGGGGGCCGACTGACTGTTCTGTCACCCCGCAGAGGGAACTCTGTACAGCCATCGCCTCCAGGAGAGAGACAAGCTTTATGTTGAACAAATAAGGAGGAAAACCATCATGCATCATGCCCTTTAGAAATACACCCTATATGGAACCAAGAGAGTTGAGTCATTTCTTAGAAGTATAGATCAATACATTGTAAATTGTATCTTTGCATGTGTGTCTATGGGTGTGTGTGTTTGAGTGACTGAGCAAATTTTACTAGACATCATTTCCCTTCCCCATTTTGAGAAAACTCAATCCCAATCTATACTGATCTCTGGCCAGTCATGTCCTTACTACTCCTGTTCCTCCCTGTGTGCTTGCGTTATCTGGGTAACATCTTGGGAATTGTGCTGGGTTGTCTTCAGGAAACAAAAACAAATTAGAGCAGGAGTTTAGTCCCATAAGAACAGCAGTTAGCCTAGTTGTATGCCCGGCGAGTAAACACCCTAAGGGTTGCCAGTTCGAATCCCAGGGCCGACTGGAAAAACCTGTCGGGAAGCAAGCTCAGCAACCGAATTATGCAAAATCCCTGGGTTTGCCACCTGCAGTTTGGCCCATTCAGAGAGGTTGGGTTGAAAACGGAGGACAAGATTTGATTGGACCATAAATTCCTGTTAATCTAAGCCACTTGTAAGTATGACAGTAAGAATTAGTGGGAAATGTATTTGTAGTGGCTGTATATCCTCACACCACGGTGTCTGGGAAGAAAATTATGTTTCACTTGTTTTCTGTAGTATTGACGAGCACAGCTCTGTTTGCCTCAGAGTGGTATTGACCTGCGCCCAGCCTATAGAGAAAAAAAACACTTTAGTTCAAGGACCCTTTTATTTACTGTTCCACAGCTCTTCTCTATGGCCATGTTCAGCACTGCAGTAACCGAGCAACCATGCTCTCTATGTTAAAGCAACACGGGACATAGTGCCCAATCGCCAGTGATGACTTGGCTGATTACACAGCCAGTATCAAAACCTTATCACTCCATTACAACACCGACTGCATCAGCATAATGTTTCGCATATTCCCAATCCAAACCCTTAAAAAGTAAGAGCCTCAGATAAAGTGTCGGTGAAAACTCGGATGGAAAGACTGGATATCGAGTGTATAGTTGAGAACGCCTGATCTGAATTTCTCCTGGTGTGAATTTCTCCTGGTCTGTGTGGAAGTGGTGGGAGTCTGGGCATCGCCCCACGATCAGACAGGCAGGACAACGACTCTCTGGGGTGACACTCTTGCTTAAATCAACACAATGAGTGTAATGAGGTGAAGCGGGCACACACACTCACCCACACGAGAAGCTGGGAACCCCTGCTGCATAGTAAAAGAAATGTATTCAACGCACTGAGCCCACGCTGTGGATCCATCACTCCCCTGCATGCTCACACACACACACACACACACACACACATACTCATTCAGCATCACTTGGAAAATCCATTCTCCCCCCAGTTGATGCTAATAAACATGAAGTCTTTACTCATTCGGTTCTGAAAAGAAGGGTCCAACTTCCACACATTCTCTTCAAGCCTGCCTAAACAAAAAAACACTCTTCAATATCAACATCTGCATCTAACCCAGATAGCAAATATGGGCTGAATCACGTCAGCCAAACAGCTTGAAAAGGTCATGACTCTTTATCAAAACATCTTGATCAGCACCTGTCTCTCCTGCTGTCCATCACACTATTAACGGCGTGCTTTCGAATTGACCCTCCACTCACAGGGGGAATCCATTAATTAATGAATTATAATTACCTACGTGGTTTTAATTAGCCTAGTCTTCGACACAGAATTTCTAAGTGCACTGGACTGACCTCTAAATCTTTCTGGGTTCATTAAGCTGCACACTAAGTTTCGACGTTCACATTTCCCAATGGACAGAAACAAGTTTCTCACATCGCTGACCGATTGGCTGGAAAGCACTTCACTGAGTATGAATCATTGAGCAGACAGGTGGAATAGCCCGGAATAAATACGGCCACTAGAAAAGTGGTCCATCACGTCACGGACAAAAAAATAGACAACAAAATTAAGAGTTGTAAACCACTAAAATAATATTTCTAATCATACTCACTCAGCCTCGCGGATGAACGGGAGGAGCGACGTTGCGCGGCATCCTGGTCTGGGTGTCTCAATCTATAAGCTTTTCAAATGAGTTCTCCTGGGACAGAGCGCGCCTCGGATTTCGCAATAATTCTCTGCGAAGATGTACCCTCCTCACTCATTCAAAACCTTCATTCACATTTCAGTGACAATAACGCGAAAACATTTTGAACTGTGCAAACTGTCGGTTTCGTTATTGCTTTTTTTCTCCGCTCCGTGTCTTAGTTTCTGGAGCAAGTGGCAGCTCCTGTTTCTGTTATAGATGGTGCTTCTCGCTCTACAAGAGGGGCTCGTCTCTCGGTTTCCCGTCAAGTTCCATCTGTGCTCGAGGTTGCTCGGTTAAGCGCGACCATGTGATAGAGGCAGAAACCAGGCGCCCTACCCATTCACTCAAACGGCCTCCTGCGCATAGCGCCCCCCAACGGGCAGGCTTAGAAATAACGTCCAAATTTATCAGAGTGTATGGGGGACACGTATTTCTTGCAAGATGTCAATTATATAAATTATTCGTACGCACATCATAACAGTCTCACTATTCATTCATAACCAAGTCTAGATTATTCTCATTGTAAAACATTAGGGTAATAGCCTACATAATAGAGGCCATTTCTTCCTGGGCTACATATTGAATAGTGCATGATGTGAAACATTTATGAGCATAGGTCTAAATAAGGAAACCATTCACATTGCTTGTAACAGCAAGTTAGTTGTTATTTCAATTTTCCCTTATACTGGGCCTTTGTGGGTAATGTCGAGAGAGAGAGAGAGAGAGAGAGAGAGAGAGAGATGCAAATACAGATACATTTAACTGCTGAATGGCAAACCAGTCTAACAGTTCAAAATCCTCAGTGGAAAAAGACTGAGGTTGGAATATATGTTATTCTTGATACACAAATGTATTCACATTCCTACTATGACCTGGTTAGTTATCAATGATGTGTGCATGCATGGGTGGTGTGCGTGAGTGACTGTTTGCATACAAACCTATGCAAATGCACTTTTGCCTTTCTGAGCATACGAGATGTGGGGAGAGACACTCTCAAGGAGAAAAAAGACGCCTCCATTTCTGCTTTTAAGAACTCTTTGTGTTGTCGTCGGCCTTGCTCCAGAATCTTGGGTCCATGCTACAATGCAGGTCTTCCCGGAGCGCCATGCTAGTGACTAGTCTGTCACTTCTTGTTAGCGTCTGTGTGGGGGTGGTAGCAACAGTCCCCCGGGGGCCTACAGGGCTAGACTGGACACAACAGCCTAGTCACACACACACACACACACACAGACACACACACACACACACACATGTTGTGGCGATTAGAAGGTGTCAAAGGATAGGGATGTTGAAGTAGGAACACAAGGAAAACCTCCATTAGTTGTTCCTGTAGAACGCAGCGGCTGACCTTATTTCTGCCAGGCAGGGCTCGGCTGACACACGCACACATACACACCGCAGGCCTGCTTTTAAAGAAACACATGTTTAGAAAAAAATCACACATTTCAACTGCCCTGCTTTTAAAGAAGCATGCATTCTAAAAAAAACATGACTGTGCATTGGTTTCTTTTTTCTACACTTAAGCAAGTGAGTAGAATGTTGTTAGCAATGTCTGGTTGCACTCATTGTATTGATTAAGACCTAGATTTATCCTTTTTGACAGTGCACAATATTCAGAAAACAGGAGTAGCTTATAACTTCGCTTATAACCGTCTCTCTTGCAATGTGAATATCAAATTACCATTCGGGGTGCCTTAAAAAAACTCCTAATTCGATGACTTACACTGTAAATCCTGCCAATAGAAAACACCCTCCACAGTGAACGAGTGGCGCCCACCTACCTACCCACAAAATGCCAGCCATATCGAGTATATTTATAGTTGCACAGAGAGGCGGGCTACTGGGCGAGAGCTGGGCTCAGTCAGTGTTGTAGGACGAAAGCATGGGGATAGAGTGTGCTTTTAAAGAGCAGAGCGGAGGAGTATGTGATGTAATGAGAAGTGAAGTGTTCCCTCACTCGGCGGGCAGAGGTGTAAAAGATTTATCATGCTTGTGCAGATGTGAGAACCTTGCATGGCAGCCACAAACCAAGGAGGCCATCCTCTGACAGAGACAGCTCTTAAAAAGGCCTTTCTATTATGGATCACATTCAGAAGCAGACAGTACACGACCAAGCTTGAGGGGAGGAGAAGGAGGAGGTTGAGGAGGACATAGGGCACCTGGTCAGAAACGACATGTGCCGAATTGTGCAGGGCTTTCTAATTCAGCTTTTAAATGGAGATTAATCAGTAAAGGCTACCTAAGTCGACCAGTATAACATAGCCAACTTGCTAGCACACACCCTCTTTAGCGGCATATTTTAAATCAACTTGTTTAATTCCACCGCTAAATCAAAATGAAAACATGGATGCCAGTGATTGTGGGTACGCACTCTGTTTTACTTCTCATATTTCAAATAACAAACTAATTAGCTAGATAAGTGTGAAACAGACAAATGTAAGCTATAAACAAGACACAATATGGCATACACATTAGTTTCAACTGGATTCAATTCTTTCTTGTAAAGTGTTTGGCGATGCAAATAACCTGCCCGTCACTCAGAACTGTATTTCCAATTACAGATGTCCCCTAACTCAGGATACATTCTGATAAAACAGGTACAGGGTTGTTCACTAGCAAGATGGCTATACTCCGTGTTGTACTACTAGATACTGATACTGTTTACTGCACAACCTTGGTCTACAAGCTGGGTCTGACTTTAGGAGGTGAGCTTGGACATACAGTGGCTAGGCGTCCCCGGCTTATCACACTCATAGATTTTACCACTTAATTTCCTACAAGTGTAAGTATTTCCCTGAATAAAGGATGATAACCGTGGTTGTATTTATCTTTTGTATTAATCAAATCTGCATTCTGGAAGAGTGACATGTCCGTGACTTATCAACCTGTGCAAGTTTAACTGTCATGATTTGTTTTAAAGCATAATAAGACAAATATGACAAAGAAAAACAGGCTAATGTTGTATAAGAGCTCAACATTAGAAATACTATAGCGGAATAGAAAGCCATGATAACTCTGTGTAATGGCGTTCAATGGCCAGAGGGTGGCGCCTAAGCACTATCCTGGTGTTTTGTTTAACCTCCCCTCAGTGGTTCTCTTAAGACAGCATTCAGTAGCTCACGCTGCAATTGACTTGAAATTTTGACCCTCACCAGAATTCATGTTGACTTGGGTAAACAGTAAAGATTATGCAAAGTTATTTAGCTTCTAAAACGCTGAGCAATAAGTATATTACTACTATTATTTTTTTACGATATCCAGACACTTTTGCATTATTGTGTAGCCTAACGTATCAAGTTACGAAAAGAGTTCCTATTCGAGAGCCTACCTGGCCCAAGTGAAAACTCCGAACCATTATCACAGGGCACTGTTGGTCCGTCAACCGGTTTGTTGACGCCCCCACCTAACAGCCCACCTCCTCCACCTACCCCCTACACACAGGCACTGGCGTGAAATCCAACTAGTCATTTCAAGTCATAGCGGTAGAATCAACCCAAGCCACCCCTTTAACACACAAAGCGATACTTTGGGTAAAAGAAAAGGAATGGGACTCGCGGACCTGGAGCATACCGACTCAGTTTCTTAGGTGGACCGAGCTTGAAGACATCTATTACAAAGGTCTCAACGATACCTACAGTGTGTACGGTTCTCGGACCTTTTCTAATCGTTTCTGAAGTAGGCTACTATTTTGTTGTCGGCACAATGGGGTGTTGCAGCGGTCGATGCACGCTCATCTTTCTCTGCACGATCCAGCTGGTAAGTAACCTAGCCCGTTATTTCTATCATGTGCCCTGGTTCTCGTGTCTATTTAATTAAATGAAATACTTTTTTTACCCGTTTGGATTATTTTTGTCATTTTGACACGTTCTTTTGAATTTACTTTGAACGGTAGTCAGTTTTACAGGAGTTTTCATGTGTTCAATTTCTTATAAGAGCTATTTTGATTATATAGGCAGGTGTATGGCCAGTGGCATACAATTGATCAACAGTATAACGCGCCCAGAAATGCACCTGTGGCGCACGGTTTCTTTCAATCACATTCGCCCGTTCCACAATGAGGTTCCTCCGCGAGTGCTGAGGGTACATATGGCAGTACTCGGCAGTGGTGTGGCACTCTGCAGTTCACCTTTTCAGCCACAAGCGGTGGCCGCCCTAGCCCTACCTCATCTGTATACCAAATGTATAGTTAACTGTGCCATATGGGGCCGCTGGCTTATTCACATAAAGTGTGTATGTATGTGATATATAATATACACACACCAGCTTTTGGGCTGGATCAACTTATCACAAATTAAAAAAGCCCAAGTTACACAAAAGTATTGTCAGGCCAAATAATTGTGCAGTAGCCTACATCAGCATATCTAATGTTTGTGTAGAGACTATGACCCGTCACCAATTTCTTGTGCAACACCAGCACTTCTTCTCAGTCTAAGTTGTGTTCATTTTATTGTCATTTAGCAGACACTCTTTTTACAGGATCAATTAAGGTTAATTAGCTTGCTCAAGTACATAACAGATGTTTCACTATACCGGACAGTGGGTTTGATCTAGGAACATTTTGGTTACCGGTAAGATGCTCTAAACCCTAGACCACCTACCTGCACCTTAACTGCTTTGACAAGTTTAGTCCCTAAGCCAGTTTGTCATCCTCTCAGTGAAAACAAGGTCCAACTAAAAAAAACTTCTGTTTTAACCCAATCTCTCCAAATTGAAAATGAGTTTGGGTCTACCCCATTGTAAACTCTGGAAGCAGTTATCTTGGGCTGTCTTGCTCAAGTAAAAAACTGCAGATTTGTCCTCTTGCTGGATTCAATGTGGCAACTTTTCGTTTACTGGTTGGATGCTCTAATACTAGACTAGTCCTGGTCCCGTTAGCTGGAAGTGGAAAGATGTTTTCAAGCTTCCACCCAACCCAGTAAGCGCCGTGGGAACCCGTGATCCACAAAGTTAAAACCCACTGAAGAGAGATTGTTCCCTGGTTGTGACCAGGGGAGCGCGAGATGTGACATTTTACACATAATGACTGAACTTGTCGTCAGTGCCCCCTCTTCCCATTCGAACCCTACACTGGACTTTGCCAACTCTCAGTTCAATTCAACACTGGACTTTGCCAACTCTCAGTTCAATTCAACACTGGACTTTGCCAACTCTCAGTTCAATTCAACACTGGACTTTGCCAACTCTCAGTTCAATTCAACACTGGACTTTGCCAACTCTCAGTTCAATTCAACACTGAACTTTGCCAACTCTCTCTCAATTCAATTCAACACTGGATTTTGCCAGCTCTCTCTTAATTCAATTGAGGCTTTATTGGCATGGGAAACATTTGTTTGCATTGCCAAAGCAAGTAAAATGAACAATAAACAAAGGTAGAGGAAAGGAACTGAGCATTGAACTAGCATCCCTTTTTATCTAGACACCCCTACTATTCTCTCTCTCTCTTTCTGTCTCCCTACAGGGGGAAGTGGAGGTGACAGGGTGTGAGAATGTTATTTATGATGCCATTAATAAAGGTCTCTCAGGCAGTAAGGTTTGGTAAGCCCCTAGTATACAACCATGTCAACTGCTAAAATACCAATAACCTCCTCTCTACTGAACCATTTATTTGTTGTAAAAACTAAAGCTCTCGTCATATTATTTCCTAGCACAAGGGACTGGTTTCAAGGACATGGGACAATGTAGTAGGGAGAGAGAGTACAAGTGTTAACATTAACACATTCATGTTTTTCCTTTTTGGGTTATGGGAGGTTTACTAGCCAGAAGGATTATCAGATGAATCAACCACACATTTCATGCCACAGCATCAGCAATGATCTATGGCCTATTCACCGTATAGGAACATTATCAAGATTAGTAAGACTTCTGCAAGATTAGCATCAACAAATAATGATATCTAATGAAAATCCAAATTCTTCTACGTTACCTTCCGAGGTAACTGACAAATGAACCTCGACCCTGGCATTACAAGCGCCACAAGCGAGCTATGCTGTTAAAACCTCAGCAATATGACTTCCTCTGCAAACAAGAGTGCTGAGGCCAAGATTCTCCGGTTGGAAATCATATTGTCCGAGTGAGTTTTAGAATTGGTTGTAAATACAGTGTGTTTTGCTCATTTACTCTGCATTACACACTGTCTACAACTCCTCTTTCCACCTGGCTTGGATGCTATCGCAGCGCTAAGCTGTGCAGGAGTGCACAGGGTGGAGTTGCATTAGAAATCTTTGAAGCAGGTCAACTGAGTTCAATGAGTTGCTTGCTTTCTCTTAAATAGGCCTAAATAAATTTGTAATAGTCTCTGGCTACTGATTAATTACTCAAGTGCAATTGACAGGCGTTGATTCATAATCTTATAATCATGTGTCAAACAGACAAAGCTCCATTTAATCCTTCAACCTGGATTAGTCAGTTCATGTGCAATATTTTACTTTTTAATAGATTAATCAACTCTGATTAATGTTACAGAGAAGCTGCATGCATTTCCTTCTATTTTAATAGTTACCAATTCCATTGACATTGTCTTCTTCTTCAGACTTTCCTAGGCCTATCGTTTTACAAAAATATGTATATTTTAAGTAATAGAAGAATAAAAGAATAAAAATATTTGCTACTGGAGCTGACTTGGCTTTGATTAGCTAACTAATGTTTTTAGGGCTTTGTGCGAGTTCATTGACTGAATTCATTGACACACCAAATCACTGTAACCCAAAATTCCAATACGGTCACCTCCCTCCTATAGGTTGACCTGTGCACTCTAAGGGTTTGCAAACAGTTGTATTGGGTCGAGGTCCAAAATTCTCTTTAACAACTAGATTTGAACAGGGATTTATTTCCTGAACTCATGTCTTACGTACCCCAACACGGACAGTTCCTCCACAACAGACAATACTGTGTTGTTGGCAGCATAATGTGTGCATATTTAATTATGTTCTTGAATATGATTTAGTATCTGAATATGGGTCAGAGTTCACAAAGGGTCCATGTTGGTTCATTCAGTCCTGTTATGTCAAGGTGACCATTTGGCATTATTATTGAACTCCTGTTGACATTACAGAGTTGACAACGGTGCGTTGCTTGTGGCCTCGTCCTATTCGCTTGTACATGTGATGTTTGTCATATTGTCAAATGTACTAATTTGTATTGTTTACTATTGCATAGTTTTTTCGGTGTTTGTGACTGTCGTGTTGTTTTGCGTGTGGTCGCTGCTTTGGGGAGAACCCATGGGGATCCGAGTGAACCTCATAACCTGCTCAGTCAATCGCTGTGTCTGTTCGGCGCACCTCCGGCGCGTTGTTTTTAACACAACTGTATAGAACGTAGATGACAAATATTTCAAGTAATGTAAACCACTCAATACATAACCTCCATCCATTTGCAGATAAATAAATACGTATGACAAAAAATACATTTACTGTACAGTATGGATACCTGTTGTACAATGATAGCATTGCTAATGTTTTTCCCTAACATTGCTAAGCTTCTCCATTTGTTCTCAAAGTCTTATCTCAAGACCGTTGAGTGCAGCAGCACTCCAGATAGCTCCATTAATGGAATGGGAAATAGCTCTACTGATGGTTTTGGAAATATAATATTACTTCCATCAACACTGCCATCATCACCCATCATCCAGCAGCACTCTGTCCACTTTCCCAGGGTGCTTCACCCCCTGACTGCTATCTGTTCCACTGAAGCCCCAGGGGGGTATCTGGGTAGCTGTGAGTTTCCTGGAGATCCGTCTCTCTATCCCAAGATGCTCTCTGCTTCCAACATTGACGACTGTCACCTGGGGGCAGGAATGTGACACGTGTGTGCGTTTGCACGTGCACGCTCTCATACAGACGGTTGGAGCCAACTCCACCTGAGGATTTGTCTAGAAGTAGCTGGTCCATTATATTCATACAGACTGGTCTCAGTCTGGACAATATTGAGGAAATTTGTGGCTTTCCCTTGCCCTGGTCTTTCCATTTCCTCAATAAGGCTTACTTGATCCTCCATGCCGGTCACCCAGTTGAAATCGTCGTTGGAGAACTATGACCTGACTGGGGCAGGGAAGAGAGTTGACCTTTCTCACAGTGGTGACATGTCCCTTCTCCTGCACTTTGACCTCAGTAACCGTGACCTCATCCTATTCTTTCCCCTCCTGAAGGGCTGGAAGAGCTTTCTTGGTAACACCTGTTTAGTTCGCAGGGTCCGGCCATGGGAATTCACCCAACGCTGGTGCAGATAGACATATAAAGACAGATAAATATGCTATGGATAGACACCCACTTCCATGGAATCACACACTTATCACACATTTATGACAATGACAACACAGTACCCTAGACATGCTTCCCTCCCCCTATCCACACAGACACACACCTGTTTTTCCTTCTCCCCTCTGCCCTGACCTTTTTCCCTCATTAAACAGACCTGTAGGGGGTATTCGTTAAGAGGTGTATAAAGCTGTCAACAGCTTCTCTAAAGAGTCCCCGAAGACCAAGGGAACCTCATCATTTTCCTCAGCGCTATTCCTGGATTCCCCAAAAACACTTCCTGTGTTGGCTCAAGAGCACCACCTCACTCCGTCTTGACTCATCTGACCCGGCCTTAAAAAAAACAAGGGGGGGTCAGGCTTTTGTGTGTCAGACCAGTTAGTTTGCTTCCGAGCGATCTTTGAAAACCAGGGCTCTAATGTAAGTTCTAACTTTCTCCAGCCTGGCATTGTTTCTGCTTAGGCTAGGTGTTGTGTGGTCAGCGAAAACTCCCGCTGTTTAGTTTCTTCGTAACCTAAGACACACAGTACCCTGCTTCGTTCTATTGGACTATCCGCGTCAATAGCTGTAGCGTCACGTAAAATATGCTTCTGGGTAAAAAATAGAACCGTTCCACCCATCACAATAGGACCGTCGGTTCGGTGATTACGATAAGGCACGGAGAGTGCTTGGAAATGTCTTTTCTGGATTCGATCAAACCACTTTCGGCATCATTAACGTCCCTAATTAAATTGCGGTGCATAGCGTCATGGCCTAGCAGGGAGAAGCGACTGGTGGCGGTGATGATAATCGCTCTTTGAAGACGGGTAATGAGTTTCTATTGATTTGGGAATGCTGCCGTTCTGGTGACTGACCGCCAGGACGTCTCGATGTGCAGGCCCGTTCTCGGAGAATGTTGGCCCTTCAGGGCTGCCTTTCATGAAACTTTTTAGTCTTTTTCAACGGGCGTTTTTTTTACATGCATTTTAAAAAAAAAAGATATTTGGTTACTTATTTAAATTTTTAGTGTGTGCAATGTCCTCAAGATGACCTGTTGTGGCGTCTCAAGAGGTGAAATATGAGGTCAGCCCACCCCAACAGGAGACGCTGACACACTCACACAGGTCTATAGTGCTGAAGGCCTCTGCAGTGACCATGTTGATGGTAAATCTGGTGCCAAAGACAGTGGAGTGAATGATAACCGAGGACCAACCAATTGGAAACAGTGGCTGTGAGCTTCCTAATCTGTCACAAATGTGCACACGCGCTGGTCTGAAGCAACAAGGTCAGGAAACACTGACCCTTCAACTGTGAACTTTTGAAATATGGTTGCTACTGCACTCCCACGCGAGGGAAGCACAGACCCCGTTTACTTGGCAGTAACATGCTTGGCTTGGATGGGCGCCGGCTAGCCAGCTCTGAGGGGGAGAGAGGAACGGCCAGATCGAGAGCCCTGATATGGCTTGCAGACCATGGAAGAGACACTGGAGACCATCTGCAATTCTAATGGGCCTGTGTCTGCGAGGTGCTATCATGAAAGAGGAGCAGGGAGGGGGGGGGGGGCAGCGGTCATGGTTCTCTGCTTATCTCAATCCTATCCTCTTGGAAAAGGTTACCCCACCCGCTGTGTCTGAATCCTGTCTCTTTGTCATTATCGGTGGGTTTCGGCTGAGTGCATTTATAAAAAACACTTATCGTGAGGTGCCAAAATGTATGGTTTATATAAGGCGTTTAGCTATACCTAAGCGGCGCTGCGGTGTGTTCATCCACAGGCTTTATGACGGTTCCAGTAAGGCTAGAAAAGTAATTCTAGTCCTATTCGTGTCTATACGGTTGTTTGAATGCTGGAACAAAATACGTATTTTTCTTGCAAAGCATCTAACTTCTGTCTTTGGCCGGGTTTCACAACATTTTACAAAGGATTTAGGCTGGTTTTAAGTAGCGCTGTGCATTTCCTGCCAGTTTGCTTGGTGTGTGCCAGAGAATTAAACATTCAAATTTGACAATGAATATTCATGAGCGGAGGGTTGCTGAACGTCTCCCCCATTTGCTAGCCGCCCCTCCCCCCATACCCAAGGGCAAGTGCTCCGAACGAGGGTACACACAAACGAACACACGCATACGAACACACTCTGTCCTGTGCCTCGGTGCAACTTTTTAAAGAATGCATCATTACTGTCATTAGGTAAATGTAATGAATGCTGCTGGAGGAACTGGGGCCAACTATAAAACATGCTCAGTTTGCCTTTAAGGTGCGTCTGTGTGCACTTACGGAAGTACGCGGTGTATGTGTGTAGGTTAATAACCACGTCATGCCATTGCCCACAGAGACCTGGGTCATCAGCTGGGGAAATCAGAGGGATTCCTACATCGAGCTTTCCATTTTATGTGTGTCTGTGTGTGTGCGGTCTTGTGATGGATGATAATGAACTTGGTTTCCTTGGCACTGCCAGGTTGATAGAGAGAGTGGGAGCAGTCGATTGTCAAGCACCTCCATCTGTCAGTTCTCTCTTTTTCTTTTGTTCTGAGATTTCTGGAGAAGTTCGTGTACAAACTGAGACAAAGGATTATATTTCCCAGCAAGCACACATGTTCATCTTCAGAAAGATGGTAGGGACTCTAGAACAAGTTTAGTGGAGTACTAAACTACATGTTGGGCCAATAAACAAAAGGTTGTTGGTTCTAATCCTTGAGCTGGCAATGTAAAAAGCATTTTTTTTGTCTCTGAGAGTTAACCTTAATTGCTCCCAGGCCATTACAGTAAATTACAATCAGTTCTTAGGATTCTCACCTGGCAAAATAACAAGAGAGGAAGGAAAGTGCATGTGGCTAGGGCTAGCAGTGTCCATTACATGCCTGAAAATATTCGTCTCCAGTTCACTTCAGATGTTATGGCACAGTTAACATTTTGATAGGGTGTAAAAGGCTTTATTTTAATATGATGTCAAAGTTCATTCTCATTTCATGCATGAATGGATTGTCATTTGTCTGGCTAGGCTACTTTTGATAATAAAGCCGAAGTCATTGTCCGCAGCCGCAAAGCCACGATAGTCCAGCATTATGTTGTGACGTAGCTAGGAGTTTCCTATAGCAGTCTCCCTTCCCTGATTTTGTCATCATATCTCCAGCTCTAATGTCATTGTAACAACTTCCGAGATTCAAGAAATTTTAAAATCGCAGCAAGCCTTCCTCATAGGCATTCATCCCAAGTCGTTCTGCATCCCAAGTCGACCGAAAGGTTGATGGATTGAATTGACAAAAAAATGTGTTGTTCTGCCCTTGAGCAAGGCATCAACCATAATTGTTCTAGGATTACTGTCAATCATGTCAAATCCCCCGGCTGTGACTGCGCTCTCCAAGGTGACTCAAAGAGAAAGAGAGAGAGAGAGGTCCTACAGATCCGAAGTGCATGTTCTCAGTACTCTAGAGTGGTCTATACCTGGGGAACAGGGTTGGTGCATTGTCCACAGCCCTGTGATTTCAGGGGGAGGTTCTGTCCGGCCCTGAATGTGAGCAGAGAGGGAAAGACATTGCGTGTTGGTGATCGCCAGGGGTTTGGTGGAAGAGCCCACAAGGAACAGGACAGAATGAAAGACGATATCTCTGGACTTAATGGATGGGTGTGTGTGCGCGTCTGTGTCACTCTCTCACCTGATGAGCGAATGCTTCCAGGGTATTCATGGGTGAAGCGAGGCTTGAATATTTTACGAGGATCTGAGTCTCGTTTAGACGTTCTTTTTGTTCCAGTCCTGATTTAACAGCTTCTCTTTCTCTCCCTCTCTCTCTCTTCCACTTTCTTTTAATGTTTCCTTTACTGTATATGTCCCTATTCCTCCTCTTCCCCTCTCTCTTTGTCTCATGTAGGTTAGGAGCGGTAGAGAACTGAAGGCTTAAAAATTTTTAAATTATTGATCGCTGCCTGATTTATCTTTCGGGCCAATGCCTCCAGAGAGAATGATAGGGAGGGGGGAAGAGTTATACAGGGTGACAGAATTGTAGAGAGAGATGGGGGTTGGGGGATGAGAGTAAAGCAGGGAGTGTTTAAGGGTAGATAAACAGATCAGGTCTATGCGCGGGGTCAGAGGCATGATTGCACCAAGGTTATAGGGTACGAACGGGGTAATAACCAATCTCCCCCCACCACCATCACCACTTTGATGCTCTAACCAGGCGTTACCTCAGCAACCCTATGATATCCAGACAGAAGCTTTAGTGGGGGGTGGACCAAACCGAGGGTTCAGGTGATGGGGTGGAGGGAAGGGATTCCGGAATAAAAAAACAAACATTAGCACTTCATTTTCCTGTCATTTCTGACCAGTATTTCAGTCTCCAGCGGTCTGATGTTAATACCTGGATCGTCTATAGCAGTGGTCTTCTTCAGCTGGCGGCCCCTGATGGCTTTCTGTGGAGCCCCATGACCCCCTTATTGGATTGAAGTTGACAATTCATCCGGTGTATTTCCATGCAATTGATTCTATCCAGTGAGCGAACGGGCAGATGTTGGACATCTGAGGACACTGAACCCTCAGGCCGCACTTCACTTATCAACGGGGACGGTTTAGGTCCAACTGGGTGTTTGAAGAGGCTGTGTATTTTGTAGGGAGTTTTCTAGAATGAGAGAGAGAGACGGTCTGGCGGGCTCCTGTTCCCTGTGGGCTGTGCTATGGTGCTCAATCAGCATTGTTATGTTTCTAATTTAACAGGTCATTAATATGGTTTAAACCGTGGGGTGAATGGTGACCGTGTGCCCAAGCGCTGTGGTCGTCCCACATTACGGAGATTTTCTTTCTTTTAATCTGTTTCCATTTCAGTGGCTCCAATACTATTACTTGTTATCATTTCCGCTAAATTGAGTCGGGGAGCGCCACACTGTGTGCAACTATCGAGACTCATCTAGCTTTGGCCTGCGGTGCGATAAGGTTCCGTTTATGTTCGCCCTCTCTTCCTTGTTTTACAAGCGTCCGGTGAGCTTTAGGACGTCGTTCTAATTGAACTTTATCAAATGAATGGATGGGTGGCTACTGCAGATACACCGGGCAACATCACGTCTGACGTGTAATTGAGAATTACATTATGAAGTAGAAAAGAGTTAATGTGACTGAATACTATGTCAATTATGGTTGAGGTGGGGGGGGGGGTAAAACAGCTGACAGCTGTTTGGGAAGTCCTTTTTTCTTGCTTGCATGTTCTAAATCTCTCTGATGTCGCAAAATTACAGTCTCGCTAATTAGGGCAAAACCCAAACTGTTTGTGTTTAAATCTAGGATGAAACGGGGGAGGAAGAGGGAGAAGGAGTAAGAGGAGAGGGTGAATTTAAGCTGCTCCCATTTTGTCACATTGCCTATATCATCTGTCTCTCTTTTTCATGTAAAGGGATTGTATTCTCTTTCTCTCTTTCGCTCTCTCTCTCCGTATGTTCTGGTTTTGTTCTGTCAGCCTCTCTTAAAAATCAAAGCAAATTGTGTGTGTGTTTACATGTGTGTGTTTTCCAGGGCGTCTCATTCCCATATCAGAGAAGCTGATTAAACCTAGCTAGTGTGTTTCCTAGTAGAAGGAAAAGCAAGTCATCAGGAAGTGCCAGAGAAGATAAGGCTCTTGAAAACCCAAAACTATTCTTCCCAAATTAGCCAAGTAGATGTGACGGCATCTGAAATGGGCCCTAAGAACACAGTCGTGGCTGCATCTGCCGATAAAACATTGAGGATGACCCATTCAAGAGACTAATGTAGAAATGGCGAGGGATGAGAGAGAGACAGGAAGAGATAACACAAAAATACCGAAGTCTGTGTAGGGGAGTTGCTTGTGTCTGTCTTGGCGGGTCATCTTCGGCCTTCATGTTGGCCTGTGAAGCTGGGCCGAACCTGTCTGATGTCGTCGGGTATCCCTGTGTGTAATGTCAAAATGTAAACCAGGCTGCGTATGTAGTGGGGTCAGCGGCTGGGCACCACTCGATCAGCAAAGGGAGCTGGGAGGTCCACCCAGCCAGCTCCTATCAGTGGGAAAAAGCTGAGTGATGTCTGGGTCATTGAGCCACTAGGGGAAGGGGGGGTCCGTGGCATATCCTTCATGAACAATTCCAAGGAACTGATTGCATTGGGTCCAAGGAACTGATTGCATTAAGTCCAAGGGAGTGATTGCATTGGGTCCAAGGAACTGATTGCATTGGGTCCAAGGAACTGATTGCATTGGGTCCAAGGAACTGATTGCATTAAGTCCAAGGGAGTGACTGCATTGAGTCCAAGGGAGTGACTGCATTGAGTCCAAGGGAGTGATTGCATTGAGTCCAAGGGAGTGATTGCATTGACTCTTCCTTCATAGAACTGGAGTTACCAGATTAAGCTCTAATGTCTGCTATTTAGCGGTTGGTACATGTACAGTGTGCTTTGTTTTTACTATGAATTTGACTCTTAACCGGGAATAGGTTGTCAGTATCATGAATTAAAGCACTGTATGTCTTCTTGTCTACACTCAGTTATAACTTGATAAAGTTTGATGATGTTTTAATTAACCTCAAATACCATTCAGTTAAGAATAGCACACATAACCATATCAAGTACAGATTCCGACAGTTTGGTTACATTACAATTACCTTCTCCTTGTCACTTGGAAGTTGATGGCCCCAATACTCTAACCACTAGGCCAGGGTCTCTCAAAGTACACTTCCAAAATTTTAAAGCAACATCTGAAGTGGCTAACATTGAAATAATAAGCCTATTCGTGTGAGTGCGACCTTCATTCTGCAGTATCTCTTTACCACCCCAAATGGTCCCTTGTGGCTCAGTTTTTGGCGCTTGATGCTTGTAAAGGTTTTTTAGTTTGATTCCCACAGGGGACCGGGACTGAAGAAAAGGGCAAAAATGTATGCTCACACTGCTGTAAGTCGGTCTGGATAATTGTCTGATAAATGACTTATGTTTTAATTTAAATGCAGTTCCCTCCAGGGTTGTCATTAACAGTGCTGGCTGAGATCATTAGCTCAAACAGAATGGATGAATTCCATTACAGAACCATGGAACATGTATATTACCAGCAGTCATTTATACTTCTGGCAGTAATTGTGGCTGAGAATGTTAATGTTTGTAGGAAAATACATTTTACTCATTAAAAACATGTTTGGTGGGTGAACGTCTGACCACCTCCAGAATATTCATTTGATGGAGTAGGTCGACTATGCGCCAATTACGTGTGGAACAAATTTCACTGACTCACAAATCTCTCAAACATGATACAAATCAACTAAGGGCTCGACCAAGGTGAAATTCCCCATTTAAGGTAACACAGGCAAGGTAGAACAAAATATGGAACCAGGTGGTACAAGACAGGCAAGCTTTCTCTGTTTGCCCACCTTCTCTTTCTCTCTGCTTTGTCTTTTAGACCACCACCAACACTTGGCTTTTTATCTGACAGCGATTCCTAGGTTATGGGCACGTCGTTACTTGTGTGCTTTAAATAGAAGTATGTGATCCACTAATGTTTTCCTGTGAGTGCTGGTCACTCAGTCTCTTAGTGGGATCGTCCACTGTTACAAAGGAGGAGGGGTCGTAGCAGCCTCAACGCTAACTCAATAACACACACTGATGACCACAATCTATCTGAAAGAGCTCACACACAACAGATGGTAAGGGCACTGTAAATCTAAGTTAATTTCTGTAAAATGGTTTATTTGGAAGTGGGGTGGAATTTGATCAAATGGATACCAGTACTCTCCCAGGCTCAATGTACAGCAGCTCTTAAAAGCATTCCGCCACCCTCCTGCAAGTGTAAATGAGTCATTGCAGTACATGGATAGGGAACTGCTTTTAGCTGTAAGTGGATTTTTCTTGGTGCGGATGAACATAATTATGTACACTACCGTTCAAAAGTTTGGGTCCTTGTTTTTTGTCTATTTTTTTCCATTAAAATAACATCAAATTGATCAGAAATACAGTGTAGACATAGTTAATGTTGGAAATTACAATTGTTGCTGGAAACGACTGATTTTTAATGGAATACCTACAAGAGGCCCATTATCAGCAACCATCAGTCCTGTATTCCAGTGGCACATTGTGTTTGCTAATCCAAGTTTATCCTTTTAAAATGCTAACTGATCATTAGAAAACCCTTTTGCAATTATGCTAGCACCACTGAAAACTTTTGTGCAGATTAAAGAAGCAATTTAACTGGCCTTTAAACTAGTTTAGCATCTGGAGCATCAGCAATTGTGGGTTCAATTACAGGCTTATAATGTCCCGGAAAAAACTTTCTTCTGCCAACTTTCTTCTGAAACTATTTTGTTCTGTGAAATGAAGGCTATTCCTTGCGAGAAATTTCCAAGAAACTGAAGATCTCGTACAAGGCTGTGTACTACTCCCTCCACGGAATAGTGCAAACTGGTTCTAATCAGAATAGAAAGAGGAGTGGGAGGCTCTGGTGCACAACTGTGCAAGAGGACAAATACATTAGAGTGTCTAGTTGGAGAAACAGATGCCTCACAGGTCCTCAACTGGCAGCTTCATTAGATAGTACCCGCAAAACACCAGTCTCAGTGTCAACAGTGAAGTGGTGAGTTGCTAAGAAAAAGCCATATCTCAGGCTGGCTAATAAAAATAAAAGATGAAGATGGCCAAAAGAACACAGGCACTGAGCAGAGGAACATTGGAAAAAAAGTGTTATGGACAGACAAATCTAATTTTGAGGTGTTCGGATCACAAAGAAGAACATTTATGAGATGTTCTTCTTTGTGATCCGCAGACCAAATCAAAAGATACTGGAGGAGTGCTTGACAATGTGATGGCCTGGGGGTGCTTTGGTGGTGGTGAAGTGGGAGATTTGTACAGGTTAAAAGGGATCTTGAAGAAGGAAGGCGGCTATCACTCCATTTTGCAACGCCATGCCTTACCCTGTAGACAGTGCTTGACTGGAGCCAGTTTCCTCCTACAACAGGACAATGACCCAAAGAACAGCTCCAAACTATGCAAGAATTATTTAGGGAAGAATCAGTCAGCTGGTATTCTGTCTATAATGGAGTGGCCAGCACAGTCACCGGATCTCAACCCTTTTGAGCTGTTGTGGGAGGAGCTTGACCGGATGGTACGTGAAAAGTGCCCATCAATCCAATCCAACTTGTGGGAGGTGCTTTAGGAAGTATGGTGTGAAATCTCTTCAGATTACCTCAACAAATTGACCACTAGAATGCCAGTGGTCTGCAAGGCTGTAATTGCTGCAAATGGAGGATTCTTTGACAAAAACCATATTTGAAGGACGCAATTATTATTTAAATTAAAAATCATTATATCCAACCTTGTCAGTGATTATATTTCCTTTTCATTTAGCTATATTTCCTATTCAAAGTCATTTTATTTATTTCATGGAAAACAAGGACATTTCAAAGTACCCTTAAACTTTTGCATGGTATTGTAAATCACACAAAATTGTGTACGCTGCAAATTGTATTGTGACAATTTAATACTTAAATTACATTGATACAGGATCACATAATGTCCCTTATTCTATTTGTGATAACAGCTGGTAACATTTTCTCAATTAAACAAATGTGTAGCAAAAGGTCTTATAACTAAAACCTTAAATGACTAAGAAAAAAATGTACTTGGGGGGGGGGGGTCATCAAAAAAATCACTTTCGACCAGTATTTGGCCTGCAGGCCTCCTTTTGCTGAATCTCTGCTTGTATGTTTCATGCACCACACCTATTGTGCCACCGGTAATGCTACGCAATTCAAGGTTGAGACAGGCAAGGTGCAACAAGCCTCCCACCACAGATTTTTTCAGTCTCTCTATTTCTCTCATATAAAACAGTCTCTGAAAGGTTTCATACTGCTTCTTGATTCCATGTCATTAACAGATATCGTAAATCATTCTCTCTGCCGCCCCCCCCACTACTCACATAGAGCTTCGTAATGTAGTTTCATCTTTCACATCCTACTCACGACGAGACCGTATCAGACTTGTACCATTTCAATCATCCTGAAGCCCTCTCTTCCCACCCATCCCGGTCACGTGGGAACCAGACAGGGGACGCGGTTCAGGCACTGATGACTAGCTCACGTGAGCTCGTCTGCCTTACCCCCATGTGATAATTAATTATGTAGGGCATGTGAATTAGAGTAAATCAACTAACACACTTAGACTTCTTGAGGATAACAGCCTTTGGCATTATTTTGTTTTTACCGTACTGGATGAACAGTGGTGTTATTCTCCTCTTTTACCAGAGCATCTGAACCGAGCAATCTCCATGTCCTCCGTGTGCCCTCAGTTGATACTATCGTATGATTTATACCTGAGACACCAGGTTATATGACCTTTTCCACAAACAATGGCCTCAGTGAAACTATCTGGTGATAAAAGGTCAGCCCTCCCCCTTTGCACACTCCAAGACTCTCCCACTTCTTGGTTTTATGGGGACCCTTAAGGTTTGTATGAATCAGGTGTGTTTGTCTGGACAGAATTCTTTATCACACAGTCTTTACAGAAAAGCTCCACTTATAATGCAGTGGGGAGTGGGGTAAAGAGGCATGAAAGGTGATTCATAAAGGATGTCTGTTAGAATTTGACTCCAATTTTATTGGGTTTCATTGCTTTCTGAGAAGGATAGTCATCGAAACGGACACTCAAACATGCAACTGATTCAGCAGCCGCAGAATCAAAAACCACAGATGGCCCGGGGATGACACCACATCTATTTTCTATGGAGAGAAAAGAAGCAGGGAGCGCCTCAGGAAACATCCAAACAACCACAGCTGCTCTCAGAAACTACCATCATTATGTACTTAAGCTGTGAGACAAGACTGATGAATGACTATGTATACAGTCAAAAATGTTTGGCACTCCTAACAAATATGGGCAGAAACGATTGTGTAAAATAAACAATACGAATACTGAGCTATATTTTTTTGCCAAAATCTCTACGTTCATATTATTTCATATTAAATGCTTGGAGAAATGGTTTTTAAAGAGCAACTGCAGAAAAAACGAACTCTCGACTTGTTTAAAACAGGGTCATCTAACAGGGTTGGTTAAGTCATGTCCAGGCATGCCCATGTATAGGATGGTAATGCCTGTAAATAGAGCAGGCTCCATTTTAAATAGACCTATGTGAACCTAGCCATATTAAGAAACAATAGTGGAATTTGCATTTTGCCTTAAAATATTTATCCACCATTCGGAAGACATGCTAACAAATATAAATGGACTAGATAAAGCTTAACAAAGTTGGTATATTGTCTGAAAATGTGTAACTAAATAGAATTATTACTTATTTTAAACAATAAAAATGTGGCATGATTGCACTTTTCATATTTGTTTGCACGTTTCCCAACAATTTACATTTATTTGAACACAAAATGCTAATTCCACTATTGTGACTAATTGTTATTGTGACACATTGCTATATCTGTGTTTTACTGTAGCATAAGATCCACTACATTTGACTTAGAAAAATGATTATAGTTAGCCATTAGTAGCAGTGTTATGACCATTGCTTCAGGTAAAAAAAACCTGGTTAGTTTGCACCAGTAGTGCTATGTTTTTTTAATCAATTTTAAGAGATGGGCTGCCATAAAAAGTTGAGGCTAACTGCAAATGTAGTCCCTTCCATAACGCTACATGGCCAGACATTGGCGAGGATACAGCACCACCAGGCATAAGCCCAGCATCCCCATTAGCAGCCCCAAGAATGATTTGGGAACATGTCAACTAGCGTCTCTTGAGCCGACGGCTATCCATCAATGGACTGCCTGGGAAGGACACTGGCGGCAGTCCAGAAAATTGTTTTTGATGAGACGCATATCACTCCAGTCTAAACTGCCGTACGCAACCCCATGTGTTAAGCACTCCCTCTCCTCGACCTCACCCCGTTTCAGCTCTCCCAGTCAAAAATTCCTGGAGATGCTTAGTGTGATGATATCAGGCACTACCACTTTTATTGGCAGTAATCAAACTTATTCACCCCCCTTGGACTTTTCCACATTTGTGTTTCATTATAAAGTCGAGATGGATTTAATTAGGGGATTTTAAAATTAAAATCTGCAAATTGTTCTGAATTCATTCATTAGTACACCTGTCTCTGGGGGTCTAACAGTTGGTTTGTACAATTCCTTACAACAACTAAATCATGAAGACAAAGGAACATTCAAAGTAAATCCAGAAGAAGGTTCTTCAAAAGCACCAATTAGGAGTAGGATATAAGAACATTTCCATGGTATTAAGAATCCCCCGGAACTCAGTAAAGTCCTTTATTTTATAATGAAGTGAATATGACACAAATGTGAATAAAGAACAGGCCGTCCTCAAAAATGGGGTATCCTGGCAAGAAGGGCACTAGTCGGGGGGCCACCAAGAGGCCTATGAACAAGGACAAGCGTATTTATCGGCCACTAGTGTGTTTGAGCAATCGTCAAAACAGTAAGTAAGGCCACAACAATTGTTACGAAACATGAACATGGATTAATTTTTAGAACAGACAGTAGGCTCAATATACCAATTACATCATTGGTGGAACTTTTCTGGGGCAAAATGTCCTGGGCAAAATCATACAAAATACTGCTGTGATGCATAATTATATCTGAAACATCTCCAGTTATATAGAGAGACTGAAAAAATACCCCAAATAGTGTTTTACAGTGGATTTTCCCTTTAAATCTACATACTGAGATGCCTATTACAATGGTAATTTTGTTGTACAATAAAAAATATTGGATGCGCATTATCTTGCTGGAAGCGCCATTTACCAACAAGAGGCTACTAGGTTCTAGGCAAACCTAGTACATAGTAAAGCCATTGATGTTAAATGCCACAGTGGAAACAAAAAAGTCCTTTGACATCAAAAAAGCTCTAGTATTTTATCTGGAGTAAATGCCATTGACTGAACAGACCACCATGCTGCTGCTAATAGTTTATCTTCCTTAGCTGATTGTACACCTGGCCCCACTCTATGCATGAACCTGCCAAGCTAACCATGGAGTGAGTTTAAAGTATGTTTTAACACTTAGAAACTTACGTCATTGAGCAGAGCCCAACCTATAGTCCGGGTCACGGCACCACTAAAGATGTTAAGATGCTGTTGCTAACAGTTTAGGTTGCTTCACTAACAGTTTGCCTTGCCCCACTCTAGGCACGAATCCACTGTCCCCTGCTTTGCAACTCACATGACTGACCTCCACGGCTAGCAGCGCACTGAGCTTATGGTGAATTTTTAGCCCTGTACATTGGCACAACTGGTGCTATGGTCAAGTGATATAAAACTCAAGCTTATTGGCAGAGCATACTAGTGGTTGCCAATGAAAAAGCTGAAACATACCTACCTTTTAGTTTTTAGAAAATGGTATTGGCGTACCCACACGTTTTCTCTAATCTTGAAGGATGCTAGTTGGCTTGTGGAGTGCTGTGAAAATTAAACTTTCTCTTACGCCATCAAATGCTGCTGTCTGCCTGGTCCCTCTGTAACTAATGGTTTGCGCATTGCAGAATATACAGTATATCTGACTGAAGCTCACAGGGACATGGGGAGAAGGACAGTTCACATGTAACAACTACTCCAGGGAAGAGAGCGGAAAGTGGGTAGTGGCTGAAGCCAGGAACCGGTGGGGGTCAATGCATCAAGATTTAGGGAGCTCGGTCTGTGAGAAAACCTTGTGTTTCTCCCTTGATGTAGCGGTTCGAACAGAATATCCTGGCCATTCTAGGTTATTCCGCGTCAGGATTTTATCACCCTATTTGTGTAGTTATTCATCCATGTTTAGTTTGAAGCTTTTATTTGGAACTGCCTTGAAGCATTTCATTGTCTCCTACTCTACTCCCCCCCTCCATTCCGTCTCCCCCCTGCTGTTACACCCGAACCTGCCTCACAAGGCCCATGTTAACATTTCCATCTCATTAAGAACAGCAATGTTGTGTACGTGTGTGTTTGTGTGTGGCTTGCATGCTCGCACGCTTTACCTGTCATCTTCACGGCGACAGGATTTCTCCCTCCCTCATCTATCATGTTGCGGTCGGCTAGTGCTGGCATGTCGACACACACACACTTCGCTCTAGCAACGGAATTATAATTAAACGCCCCGTACCTTTTACTCCCTTCCCGTTGTTTCCCTCACAGAACGCTATGCTAATTCAGTCGATGCATATAGCGACGCGCCATCTAAAAGGTGCAAATTGCTTAGTTTTTTATCCTGTCAGGGAGAATGTCAAATCAGTGGAAGTGGAGGAGAGGACGAGGGATGGTGTGAATGTGTTTGCCTCTCATTGTGGAGGTTAGAGAAGTGCGTGCGTGTATGAGTGCGCGAGCGCGTGTTCAATAATAACTGCTCTGGCTGGTGAGGTATCATTTCAATATGCTTTGTTCTCCTGAAATGTTCCCATAACGCTCCCATTCCTGACCCGGAGGCTCCGGGCAGGAAATGTGGGAAAACCTTGCTTTCTTCCTATTCCCCATCAATGAATCTGTCACTGTTTATTCATCTAAATCCCTGTTCTCTCATAGCTTATGCCTCCCAGCACTTGGCTGTAACGGTGTTAAAACAAGTTTGTGTGTGTGAGCTGAGACTGTGTGTATGTCAGTAGTAGGCCCCAAGTATTTTTGTTTGCATGATGATAATGTAATAATATCTAACGTTTTGCATATATTTTAGCAAAAAGCCAACCGTGCATACAATCAAACCAACAGCCATAACCCTTATTCTTGAGCCATATAGCCTGTCCTGCTTGGCAATATTCTATTTTAGAAGGTTAAGAACAGTTAAGTACAAATTCCTATTCTCAATGACAACCTGGCCAAAGTCATTCAGTTGTCAGTGTATCACCCTGCATCCAACTGTTGGCTTGCCTTTGAAGCTAAGCAGTGTCTCTCCTGGATGGGAGGCCCATCCAGGAGAGACCCTGATTGATGTGGTGCTGAAGGGTCAGACGGTGTCTGTGGTCACTCATCCCCTGACACTGATCGTAAGAGTAACCACAATGTCCATGCAAAATGTCCAATGTAGCCTCATACTTAGCTTCTTATAGGCTGAGTATTCGCCTCCCTGTACCTCCGAGGGAAATTCCATGATTCAGAGTTGGATGGTAAAAAGACTAATCCAAACATTTAATGGATCATTAAGCTGATTACTGTTTTTACTTTGATGTAGATGAATGTGTCTCTTTGGGTTATACTCTTGTTTTAACTCGTCGTTGACAGTTGGTTAATGCACCTAGTCTATATAAAATAGACTTGAGTTTCTATGTGTGTTGAAATGCATGAAGTGATGTTATTGACCTTTTGTCCATCTTTCTTACCCCCCCTTTAGATGGTGGCGTTGGAACGACAAGTGTTCGATTTCCTGGGGTACCAGTGGGTGCCCATCCTGGCTAACTTCTTCCACATCATCATTGTCATCCTCGGACTCTTCGGGACCATCCAATACCGACCGCGCTACATTGTGGTGGTCAGTAGTCATTTGTTCTTTTTCCATTTTTCCCTAACTCCCAAGATCCCCTGTTCTCTCTCCCTAAACACTTTGTTTTTCTTAATAGTTTGAATCCATCAGTAATCACATTTAATTAACGACTCAACTTCCATTCATTTCACACTGAGTGCACCCTAAAGCCCACCTCAGCACAAATCCAGCTGGATTTAGGATTTGGTTAAATCTGTAGGTTTAGGCTTGGGGGTGGGGGTTACATCATCTCTTCATTAGTTGACTTATGTATGAGTACAGGACAAGAACAAAAGCCTGGTCATCTCGGAGCAATCCGGATTGAGAAATGTTCTACAATGTTCTAGGCTAACCAATGCTTGAATGTCCTCTAGACTGATAAATGATTACAATCACCTGATTTCTGAATGCTAGTTCTGCTACCAGCTTACACGAATGGGAGGAAGCATTTAGTAACCACTTCTTTCTAACTTGAAAGGGAGTGTTTCTAAATGTTATGCGTCCATCCAAAGCAGACAGCGACCTTCTTCTGTCGCCCATGGTCTACGTTTCATTGACACTTTACCACATCTCTAAACTAGAAGCTTCTATAATGAAAAATATTATAAGGTTCTTATTTGATGTTTAATTGAGTACTACAAGGTTGTATAAATGGATCTCATATTCAATTAACACAGACTGGATGCAGCTACAAACAACAGAATGATTCATGAAGACATGAAACATATTAGCAATGTTCAGTTAGAAGAAGAAATTAAAGGGTGAGATAGACCAAAATATTGAATGGAATGCTGAAACGTAGAAAGTAGAATCACCACAGGCAAAAAGGATAGAAACAGAAATAAGGAGAGCATTGCATCAGCTTTTCTTGGGAATAGAAAAGGAAAACTAATTGATGAAAGAGAAGAGCAAGAAGCGTCACCAACGGCAAAAGAGGATAGATGGAAGAATCCTTGCACGTCAGCTTCTTCATAAAAAGGAGGAAACATTTTTTTCTGACTCAACATACTGGAGGTCATTGGGTTTGGTGTTGGAAGGACTTCCACGGACTCTGTTGGCTTTGACATGTTCCCTTCCCTGCGGGTCTATGACTAACCTCACCAGGTGGAAATACATCCTCCACAGGGTTCAGCACCGGGAGAAAGTTGAATTAGCAATTTTCTGTCCAAAAGAGCGTAGTGATTGACTTGACGCACTGTTCCAAGGAGCAGTGCGTCAAGTCTGTAACCAGGCAGGTTGACGTAGGTTGTGTGTTAAATAAACTCCTTGTAAACATTGCTAATTGAATTCCACCCCAAAAACCTGTTTGTGCCCTTCCATTCAATACAGGTTTAAATCCCCTTCGTAGTGACAATGTAAAAAGTGACTGTATTAATTAAAACCCTTTCCGTCGTGGCCCAGGGTGTCCAGTGGTCTAAGCCACTGCCTCTGGTGCTCATGGACTGCTTCAGCATAGGTTTGAATCCGGACCACTGCGGTCTTGGGATAAATGCTCTCCTGTACTGTAGTTCCCCGCTTTCCTGTAAAACAATGGCATTTTTATGGATTCACAGGTATATTCACACACAAGGTCTTACACTTCTGCTTCAGACTTGATGTAGACCGATTTTTGGATGATTTTTTTTTGTTAACCCTTGTTGCGTGTTTGTGTGGTGTACAGTATGCTGTGTGGACGGCTCTCTGGGTGGCCTGGAACGTCTTCATAATCTGCTTCTACCTGGACGTGGGAGGCCTGACCAAGGTAGGTATCCTCTCACACTCAAAACACTACAGGCGCCACTGTCCTCCATCTTGCCGGCTCTTCCACCATTTTGAGAGATAGTGTGTACATTCCCACGTTGCTGCTTGGAGACACATTGAATAAAACATGCAGTCATCGTAGAGAGGTGGAAACCAGGCGGTCAAAAAACATATTCCCATGCACTCAGTGTTCGGCCCCAGGAGGATGCCTCGCTGACCTCTGACACACATATATACATACACACACACACACACACACACACGGTGTATCCATCTCACATGCACACAGTCACACGCGCACACAACTATGTCCTTATGGATATACATACAAACATACATAGATACATACAAACAGACAGACACTTTACCAATCCCGCACACCCGTCATTCTTGTGGCTCTTCAAATGGCATGTGCTGACAGGTCTCTGTTCTACGCACACACACACACTCTGACAGATCTCTGTTCTACACACACACACACACACACACACACACAACACTCTGACAGGTCTCCGGAGTCTCTGTTTCCGCGCTGTCAGAGAGTGCTGCTTTTGGGATTATGGTAATTTCCCTTCTCTGCTTCTAGTATAAAGAGTGTGATCTGAGTTCTGAATCTTTTTGATCTTCTCTGAATGGTGTGTGTGTGTTTGCCTCTGTGTGTGTGTGTGTGTGTGTGTGTGTGTGTGTGTGTGTGTGTGTGTGTGAACAAGAAAAACTTGGCTACAGACAGGAATACTGGCTGTAGATAACTATAGCTTTTGCATGATAAGTGCTATAGGTTAGGCTAATACTTCCATAACATTTCACTGATTTACCTGATGCTAAGCAGTCGATTTGGGAATGAAATTAGAATAGATAAAGTCATAGTTCCCGTGCGGCTGACTTAGTAAGAGAATGGTACTTGCAACGTCTGGGTTTGAGTCCCAGGGGCACAAATGTATGAAAATGTGTTCACTCTACTGTAAATTGCCCTGGATGACAGCATCAGCTAAATATCGTAAATGTAAATGCAGGAAATAACCTAGTGTAAAATGTTGTGGTGGATCTTTGATGCTAGGTCGTTGTTTGTTTTCCACTGGCCTTACTGCAAATCAGTGACTTCAAGCACACACTTAAATTCCCAAAGATTTGACTAATGAACGCCAACATTTCGAAATAGCCATCTAAGTCTCTGGAATTTATGTATTTTCTCTTATTGTGTAAATGGAAGAATCACCAGAATTCAGCAGAAATTGTATGTAATTTAGGACATCCCAAATATTCCCACTGGCAGAACAAGGGCTATGTTAGAGTTCTTTTGAAAAACAAATGTTTCGGGCACTTTGCAGCATGCAAATAGTTCTTTTTTAAGGAATTATCTTCTCGTCCCCCGCTCCAACAAAAACGAACCCGTGGCTGAAATCTACTTGACTGCCACCTTGCAGTCACCCTAGTTCTCCTGGCGTTGTCCTGCACGCATCCTGGGTTAACCCCCTACGCTGGCCTCTCCGTGGGGTGTCCTATCTCTCTAGAGTCGCCGTCAGCCAACGAGGGGCTAAATGAGCCCCTCATCCAATTAGAGGACTAACCTCCAAAACGCTCCTGTCACCAGCGGGTTAATAGGCCTACGGCCAATCCGGATTGTTCGCCTGTAGCTGTACAGTCTGTCCATGAGTGTACGGCGATGTGGACCGACTTCGGCGATGTGGGTTCCGCCCGGCGTCTTATGCCAGCTATTGTCATTGGTTTCATTCCGCCGATGCCCAGATTCACTATGAGCTGATGCTGTTGAATTAGAACATGGCTGATGTGAAAGATTTCCTTTCGTACTGTACAGTTCAGTTCCAGAGAACACGCTTGCTGCATCATCCAATCTGGTTTCTCCACATCTCCACTGCTCCCCGCGGCTCCTTTCAGCAGATTAAGTGTGCAGCCTAATCTGTACAAAAAGGTGCAGCCTGTGAGGTCCCCTTCCATCGCCTCATCCATCCACCTCTCTCCCACTCCTCTTTTCTTGTCTTCCATCTCCTCTTTTCTGTTTCACAAATCTCATCTCTGTCCTTGTTTTGTTCACCTGGCATATGGGCTATGCTCTGGTCCCGTTATTTCCCCCTCTGTCTCTCTCTCGCTGAATCTCAGTCTCTGTCTTTCACTGTCTCTTTCTCTGTCAGTTGTTTCCCATTACATACCGCCCTCACCCCTCCTCCTCTCCTCCACCGGTCTTTGTTTTGTTCCATCCCCTCCACGTTCCTCCATCGAGCCCAGATGGATCGGGTCACTGATGGGGAGCTGCATTGATCTCTGCCCGACGACGGAGAGCCGTGCCCGAAATAGTTTGATTGGTTTGGGAACTGTGTGTGTGTGTGTGTGTGTGTGTGTGTGTGTGTGTGTGTGTGTGTGTGTGTGTGTGTGTGTGTGTGTGTGCTGCGGGTCCAGCCTGGTTTTGGGCTGGCATAATGAGGCGTGGAGAGGCCAGCTGCTGAGTGTTGGGGCTGGGCTGCAACACAACAGATGGAGGCCTGCCTGGTCTCCTAATGCTGCATATGGCGGCCAGGAGGGAAGACAGCTAATAGACACACAAACACACACACACTGATCCTGATTCTGGCCCCGACCTAACCCGTTACCACCACGTACCATCCCCCTACACAAACACACACACACACACACACATACAGCCCTGACTTACCCAAATCCCGTAACACTAATACACACCCGGAGAGACGGTGATCCCTCCCTGTGAATTAACCTTGGGTCTATGCATGTGGATGATTGATTTGTGCCTCAGGGTGTGTGATTGAATGGCAATGACAGTGTCGACAGCTTCTCGGTTTCCTCCTGGCAGCGTTTGCGGTAGCTGTGGTAAGAGTCTAGAGTTAGTGTACAGATGGCTTGAGACGCTGCTTCACCAGCGGGCTCAATCGATGTGTCCTGTCCTGTCATTAGTCTGAAAAAATGATATCTATTGACCTTTAATGACCTCTGTGTGTGTAAGTGAGAAAGAGAGAAAGGGAAAGAGAGACAGCAACACACACACACACAGCAATGTGTGTCTATATTAACTATGCCTGATAGCAACCCTTGGCCTCTGTAAATAATGCATTTCTCTTCGCTAAAGGCCGCTGTGGGGTTAGCTCTCTCCATTGGCATATTGATTGGCGTTTGTGAGTGTCTTCCTCTGTGTGTGAGAATGCATGCTGCCATACAGTTCCTTGTGTACTCAGTTCTTATCGAAGTGAGGACCTGTTTGAGTTTTACACTATGTGATGACATTTTGGGCAAGTGCAGTGTTAAATACAAAAAAAACCTATTTGTTTAAGCTTGGATTTAGGCATTAAGGGTCCGGTTTAGGAGTTAGCGCTAGGTTAAGTTGAGGCATCGATATTATGTTGTTGACGTTAAGGTTAATGTTGGGATAAGGTTAGGGTAAGAGTTAGAGTACGTCTTACTTTTAGGGTTAAGAGTCGTGCAAAATGGGTTTTTTTAATGTTACAACATTTCCAGGTCGTACTGTATGTTTTCAACTTGCATGTTGACCTCTTGCTACAGGAGAGTGACCTGCTGACCTTCAACATCTCGGCCCATCACTCGTGGTGGAGCGAGCATGGGCCGGGCTGTGTGAGGAGAGAGGTGCCCCAGCCAGGGGTCCGCACCGCCGACAGCCAGTCCTATGTCTCCGTGATGGGCTGTCTCATGGACTACCAGTACATCGAGGTCCTACACAGCGGAATACAAATCCTAATCGCTGTGAGTGCTGCTTTTAAATCTTCACACACACGCACACAACCATGAACTCTGGCTATGACAGCATCTCATAGTGAATAGAAACTGCTGTTAAGTTGCTCTGAGTAAGGGCCGTCCGCTAAGTGACAAATGAATCTATTTACATATTGGATCCCTCGGATCGGCTTGTCTTTCTCGTCCTCTGTCTCCATCTCTCTCCACCTCTCTATATCTCTCTGAATGAAAGCGGATCTCTCTTGTTTTCCCTGGGTGAGCATTGCTCCACGAGCCACTGTCAGTGATAAAACAATATCATCCCTGCTGAACACACACACACACACACACACACACAGTGGTGAAGATTAGTAGCTCCCCAAGTGGATCTAACCCAGTGACAGAGCCCAGATTAATGTCCTGAACGGCTGACCACGCTCAGTAGGGCATCCTCTCTTGTCCAATGGCCTTTGTCTAGCCTATTGGTCTCTAAGCCACGGCCCTCAGTGTGTGCTTACTGTTGCCGAATGGGTTTAAATGTGGCCTAGTGCTATTAAAGCACACTCTGTCCTCATCTTTCCAACTCTCTCTACTCTGTTAATTAAAGCATAAAGGGGCGGTCTACCATACACAGATTAAGGCTGGTCGAGGGAAAAAGAAATTCCATTGGATTTTCAGATGAGCTTGATTTTTCAGGGCCGTGCTTAATCTGTGGCTGGGAAACTGTGGGAAAAACGTTTCACTGTTTTTCTTATAAAACGAAGAAGCGCATCAGTACCTAGCCATTTGATGTGGCCGTGTCAGTGCTTTCTGTACTGAGACAGAAATACAGACGTCCTTGAACTGTTAAATAGCAGGGAACGTATTCGCCTATGACACACACTGACATAACTAGTAACTCTGACCTTTCCATGAACGGCCGCGACCCTCTGGCAATGTGCTTGACCCTGCCTGGTGAGACAGCTGCTCAGGGCGAAGTGGATTAGGAACCACTGGAGTCCGCGTTGCGTAGGACCGTAAAGGAGAGGGGATCAGGAAATGAACGTCATCGTGTCCAATCAGGCCTCTGCGAAGGCGGGATTACTCATGATTATGGCAGGTTTGGCGGATCACTTCAGAAACAGCCGATCATGCTCATCACCTCAGGCGTGTCCAGCTAACAGCCCTGGTAGAACTTGCCCTTCTCCATGTGCCTGGGATCACATTACCCTAAAATCTGATCCCAAACCTGTCCATTCGAATGGTGACTCCATCTGAGTTTTTAGGGGCAATGTCTACTTTGTCCTTAGACGTATGGAAGTTCCCTGGGGTAGCCTTCGCAGCCCCGTTCTAAGATGAGATTGAAAATGACTGTAGAATGATGTCACAAGGACATCGTTGTCCTTCAGGAAGTAGGCTACGTTTGCCCAGGGAGCCAAAGAGGACCAGTTTCAGTAAACTGGAAGCGGAGGAAGCATTTGGAACTGTCGACTACAACAGCTGCTGACTCCAACTGCTTTTCTTTTATGAAAGAACGTCTATCTAATCCTTATTCATCATGCTGGACTCTAGCCTCCCTTGACCAAATCACCACCCAGGACACTCCCCTCTCAGGCTACTGGGATGGCGTTGTCCTCCTGGCGTCCCTTCGGCATGGGAGTGACTATTTCTGGGAGAGGGAGGTGGAGTCCATAAAATCCTGTGAAACTGTTTTGGTTTTTTAGCTCTTTCCTTTGTTGTTAAAAAGGAAGGATGTGGAGGGGGCCTGGGGGGATGGGGCCCGGGGGGGACTTTTGTGTTAATGTTGACTGTACAAGGTCACCCTGGAATGCCCATTCAATATAACGGCTGGCAGTAGAATGGTTCATTATGATGAAAAATGTCCTTGCCAATACGGGGACCGGTTCATATTGTTGTCATCCAATGAAATCCTCCACTGGTTTGATTTGGCTGGGTCGGGGGACGGTGGACGATATAACCAACTTTACAGACGGAGGTGTACACTGTGTATCTTTTTGTCTCTGTCTCTTTCCCTCTCTTTTTCCACCGCCGATCTCTTTCTCTCTCATATCGACTGACTTCCCTGTCATTGCCAGACAGTGGAGTTGTCGTTCATCACCGTAGGCTCCCCCATCCCCCCTGTTCTTAACACCAGAGCGCCTTCTCTCTTCTTCTTTTCCTGTTTTAACCCCCCTGTCGCCAGACAATGTCTGTTATGTTAAAACAGTAAGATGAGGAGTTACACAGACAGTCAGACTGACAGAAAGAGAGACACATAGATAGTAAATAATATATTAATAATATTTGAAACCTTTTGTAATGGGTTATTTTGGTGCTAAATTTATCTTGCTTATTTTCCACTTGAGACAGGCAGAAACAGAGAGACCGGCAGAAACAGAGAGACAGGCAGAAACAGAGAGACAGGCAGAAACAGAGAGACAGGCAGAAACAGAGAGACAGGCAGAGGCAGAGAGACAGGCAGAAACAAAGAGGCAGGCAGAAACAGAGACAAGCAGAGACAGAGAGACAGGCAGAAAAAGAGAGACAGGCAGACCGACTGTAAGAAATGCAGAGAAGGAGAGTATAAAAGTCACTGTGGGTGTGAGGGAGCAAAATTAGGCTGAAACTGTTTTTGTGTTTTTGTCAATTTTATGAAGCTACTATAAATGTATAGTTATCAGACGAGTGTACTACGTTTCTACCCAGCAGTGTGGAGCTAAAATGGGACAGGGGAACACAAGAATAGAGTGTGACTTTACAGCGGCCATAAACACCCCAGGTCTTACGTGACCAGAATGCATCACCTGAGAGCTGCCTCACACATCTTCCTTACGATCTTCACACACGCAGTTTATTACATGATCCTAATATAATCCCAGTCTTCTGACTGATGACCTTAAGCCATGCTGATGACCTTAAGCCATGCCTGTGCATTTTCATCTGTCTCTCACATCTATGTCCTATAGCGGATGTTATTATCTAGAGCGAACCACAAGAGCAGTTAGGGTTAGAAGTCACTCAAGGATAGATTTGTCGCCTTGCCAGCGCTGGGATTTGATCCAGCGACCTTTCTGGTCCGATGTTTTTATTGCTAGGCTACCCTAGACAGTGTTTTAATGCTGTACTCCGGTCATATGATCTCCTAAAAAAAAATGACCAAGCTCCTCCAGGTGTGCAGCGGCTCATCGAGGAGGGGGGGTGCACTGTTCTCTCTGTTTCAATAGGCTGCAATCTGCTGTCACTCTTATATCTTCCAATCCAATGATTTGTTTGCACGGAGGGAGATTTCGGATGGTTTCACATGCGTAATAGTGTGACCGGAGCGCTCCTTTACAGGAGGCCCACAGCGCACTGACCCCTGTGGTTACTGCTCTGGGCCAAGGGGCGGGAGGGGGGTTGGGAGGGGGTGCATGTGAGGCGCTCGACATGAAACGGCCAGCTGTATGAAGGAGCTGATGTAGTGACAGAATCTGTACGGAGTGTGTGACAGCTGCCGTGAAGCGGTCCGGAGGCCTGGCAACTCTTCTAAAGGCGTGTGTGTGTGAGTGTGTGTGCGTGTGTGAGTGTGTGCGCGTGTGCGCGTGTGTGTGTGTGTGTGTGTGTGCGTGCGCGTGTGTGTGTGTGTGTGAATCTGTGTCATGGGGGTTGTGTGGGCTATAACTTGTGTTGTGTTTTGTCGACCATCGAAAATAAAGAAGCTTCTAACCGGTGATGGTGAGACGCAAGTATGAAAACTCCAGTTAAAGTTCTTAAGAGTAATACGCTGACGATAACACACACTGCATCAAAACCAGTATTTAAGCTTGGTATAAACCGCTAATAAACTGTGCGTACTGTACATCTACTTAGTGTGGCTAGCTAGACAGTGTAAGGAATAAAGAGAGGAGACAGAGTTATTGTGTCCCTAGCTGGAAATGACGGGCAAAGCAAGGCTTTGGAGAGTTAGCAATGAGCTATTCTCAGAGCATAATAAAAACATGACAAATTAAACCTCAAAGGGTCTCCATGGAGCTGCTTTCATTGTTAATCTGTTTTTAAGGGGAGACTGAGGATTTTTTCCTCAGATTAATTTCACCCCCAGGAAAGGATCCGTTAAACATCAGAGAGATTGGCGGGGAGCGAGGGAGAGAGCTGCTATCCATGTGGGGTAAAGGGACTACAGAGGGAAGAAATGCAAAAATAGATTTGTTATTTTTCTTTAGCATGCCGCTGCTGTGTGGGTAGAGCTCTGTGTGTGCGTTTGTCTCTGTCTGTGTATGTTTAACGACAGACTGAATATGATGAGATGGGGGCTGCTGGTACCCCATCCACCTGTTCTTTTTCCAGCCCAACACACACAGACGCACCGAGGTGATCTAATTTTAATACCTGGTAGGTAAGCTGTTTCTTCATTGTCAAACTGACAGTGCCAGGTAATCAACCTGCCACAGAAGGAAAAAACTCTGTTCACCATGGCTGCTGTTGGTTGCTATAGACACTTTATATCTTGCTGTCTATGGGTAAAAATGGTTCCTGGCTACAATAAAATAACATTATTTCTGCCCAAAGTGCATGTCAGTTGGAGAAGATAAACCTTTGAAGCCTAACATATGTGTATAGTATTTCGTTCTGTCCTTTTTTCACTATGAGAATCCAGTTTCTTTTTTTTAACATGGAAGTAGTTTATTTTTACTATAACAGTACTTTTTTTCAGGCTCTGAAAGCCATGGTTCTCCACCAAAACGGTAGAACTCCTCTGTCCACGCAAATGAGTCCCACTAGTCCACTTCTGTGTTTCCTTCTCGTTGGGATAGATAAGGCCCAGGCCTGGGTGAATTCCCTTTATTAAAGAACGCTTTAGGGCTTTTCTCCTAGGGTAGTGAGCAGGATCAATAGTCTGTTAATTAGGCAGCCGATCGATGGAAATCCCCCTCCTTTCGCACAACAAATGTGCGCACACACAAACACACGCTTGAGGGACTGACGGATTGACTGGAAAAGAATATCTGCCAAAGTAAAATTATTGAAAGGAAGCCAATGAGTGTTACTAGAACAAACAACTGGCTGAAGGCCTCAGTGCCCAACACTGTCAGATATTCCTATAGTTGAAATTGCTGTCATTTCCTGTATGTTTGCAAGTGTAAGTGCTTGATTGAGTGCCTGTATATGTGCGTGGGTGGGTGGAGTCTGAATATGTTGCCCTCTACCTTGGCTAATTTCTGACGCTTAGATAGTGGCCTCCCATTAACATTAGGCAAATATCTGTCTCGCCTAGCTGAGCAGCTGTTCTTAACCTCATACATTGTAGTATGTGTGTCCTGTATTAGGTCTGTGACGATTCTGGAATTTCGGTGATGGTTAATTGCCATGCAAATGGACACGGCTTATTGTCATATTTGTCACCTTAGTTTGACAATGTGTCCAGCTTATAAGGAGTCATCGTTTGGTACTACTACATAGTTTTTTATTACAGCAAACTTTTGGCGACACCCCTGTCTGGCTTTGACTAAACAAAACTTAAATATTACATCTTTTTTCCTAAATAAATGTATTAGCACAATTATTGTTTGTTTATAGTTAGGCTATACAAATTCCATTTCTGTATATTGAATGCCCCACTTCATGTTCTTTTTATTTGAATGTAAAAATCTGAACATCATATACTTTATTAAATAATTTTAAGCTAATATTTTTCACAAATGTTAAGATTTCCTTCACCACTGTAGTATTCAGATTTCAGTTAAAAAGATCTAAGATAGATTTCTATCAAAATGTTGTAAATGTTTTCCAGTGGCAGGGACTGGGAGATTAGTCAGGATCAAGGGATAGATTAACAGAGAAAGGTACACACAGATCCATGATGAAAACCTGCTCCAGAGCATTCAGGACCTCAGAATGGGGCCTAGGTTCACCTAGGTTCCAACAGGACACCAACCCTAAGCAACAAGCCAAGACAACGCCGGACTGGCTTCTGAAGGTCCTTGAGTGGCCCAGCCAGAGCCTGGACTTTTGCCCATTGAACATATCTGGAGAGTTGCTTAAACAAAGTACTGAGCAAAGGTGTTAAATACTTGTGATACAGTTGTGCTCAAAAGTTGACATATCCTTGGAGAATTGGTAATATATGTACCATTTGTAAAGAAAACATGAGTAAGCAGACAAAACACATCTTTTATTTCTTATGGCATTCACATTCAACTGTAGGTCATAACAGAGTGGCACAGTCAGAAAACAAAACATGGCAAAAGAAAAAAATGAACTGACACCTGTTTAAAATTCTGCATACTCTTAGTTCTTAATACTGTGTATTGCCCCCTTTAGCATTAATGACAGCGTGCAGTCTTTTGTAATAGTTGTCTATGAAGCCCTGAATTCTTGCTGCTCATTCGTCTTGGCAAAATGCCTCCAGGTCATGCAAAGTCTTTGGTCGTCTTTCATGAACCGCACGTTTGAGATCTCCCCAGAGTGGCACAATGATATTAATGTCAGGAGACTATGATGGCCACTCCAGAACCTTCACCTTTTTCTGCTGTAACCACTGGAGGTTCAACTTGGCCCTGTGCTTAGGGTCATTGTCGTGCTAGAAAGTCCAAGTGTGTCCCATGCGCAGCTTTCGTGCAGAAGAATGCAAATTGTCTGCCAGTATTTTCTGATAACATGCTGCATTCATCTTGCCATCAATTTTCACAAGATTCCCCGTGCCTTTAGAGCTCACACACCCCCAAAACATCAGTGAGCCACCACAATGCTTCACAGTGGGGATGGTATTCTTTTCACTATAGGCCTTGTTGACCCCTCTCCAAATATAGCGCTTATCGTTGTGACCATAAAGCTCTATTTTGGTATTGTCACTCCAAATTACAGTGTGCCAGAAGCTGTGAGGCATGTCAAGGTGTTGTCAGGCATATTGTAACCGGGCTTTTTTGTGGCAATGGCGCAGTAAAGGCTTCTTTCTGGCAACTTGACCATGCAGCTCATTTCTGTTCAAGTATCGTCGTATTGTGCTCCTTGAAACAACCACACCGTCTTTTTCCAGAGCAGCCTGTATTTCTCTTGTGGTTACCTATGGATTTTTCTTTGTATCCCGAACAATTCTTCTGGCAGTTTTGGCTGAAATCTTTCTTGGTCTACCTAACCTTGGCTTGGTATCAAGAGATTTTAGATTAGATGATTTTAGAATAAGGTAGTAATGTAACAGACTGTGGAAGGCATCGGAATACTTTCCGAATGCACTGCATGTGTAGCCTTAAACTAACAACATTGCCGATTCATTGCTATCTCAAAAAATCAAATACATGTTTTTTGGGGACATGTCTTGATATGAGCCTGAATAAATCCTGAGGACTGAAGTTGTATGCAGCAATCCGTGACAATTTTTTGAATTGTATCACTGCAAATTCTTTGTGTAGATATCCAGGTAGATTAGGACATTCAATTTGCAGGACTCTGCAACTCATAAGCTGCCTGAGCAGTCATCTTGAGTTGAAGTAAACATTTCTAAGGTGAGATATCCCAAGGACCCCAAAAAGCTTTCAGTGGAAGGGAGGCTAGATGAAAGCTGTTACTCAAGGAAACCCACCACACCTCAAATCCCGTATGGAATTCTATAGCCATGTGCCAAAAGTCTGTGGTCTAACAAAACTAAAATGCTACAACATAGCCTAAATGCAGTGTTACGCTAAGCGCAAACACAAAAGTCCTTACTGTAATTTTTTTCCCCCATATGTCTTTGAAAAACTTTAAGGCAGCGTGGACCATCCATTAGGTGTGTGTGTGTGTGTGTGTGTGTGTGTGTGTGTGTGTGTGTGTGTGTGTGTGTGTGTGCGTGCGTGTGTGCGTGCGTGCGCGTGTGCGCGCGCACGCGTCTGTGTTACCCTGTTGTAATGCAGAGGGTGTTTGGTTTAACAGGGACCCAGGCTTTTATTTCTTTCCTCACCCTTTGTAACAATACCTCCGAGGCTGAAATCTCTCGGTGAGGTAGGTAAATGTGCTACAGAGTTGTTTGGTATTATATGAGGTTGAATCATTGTTCTTCCTGGCTTGCACACTCGTATAGATCTGTTATACATTTAATAGAATATGTGGAGCCCTATTGTCCATAATTATGCTTACACTAAAAGGAATCATTTTGCTATCCCTTACCTTTAAGTTTACACAATTCATTGGTAGGGGTGAGTAGTGTGTGTGTGTTTATGTGTGTGGAGGCCAGTGTTATCCTCAGAGGATGAATGTAGAATATCATGTTTTCTGCCGAAGCCTGTTTCCTCTGATAAGCTTTGCTGTAGATAATGGATGAACACCAGATGGAACAAATCCTGGCTTTGAAGTCATCCACTCTGACCTCATCTTCTTCTCTGACCCGGTTTTCCATCGTTCTTTGCTGTTTTCCCTTCACCGCCCAGCTTTCCCTCAGTCGAGTCCCGTCCGCTCCTCATTGCTCTGCTTTAGATGGGGTCAAACATGGACCCATAATACACACGCGCGCGCGCGCGCACACACACCACTTTAGACGTTCTGTCAGATGAGTCACTTTCCATTAGAGTGCTAACAGAACTGAGATACCCCACAGGAGAGAGGGACGGAGGAAGAGAAAGAAATGGGGGGAGGATGAAGAGAGAAGGAGTGAGAGAAACACAGACCGCACAACGGGGGAGGGATGGAGAGAAAGAGTGACTGAACGCTAACTCATAATAGATTGATATGCTGCAACTACGCTAGTTCATGCCTGTTCAGGAGGTCAGGCCTTTTAATGTTTTGATTAACACACCATTCGTCTTCCAGAAGGATCTCTGTGAACTCCATAGCTGTTCGGGGGGACTGGAATCAGAAGTGAGAGTACAGCGATGTGAGGTGACTCAGGACAGCATTTGTGGCGTAGTTGATTTTATGTCAGTTAATTTGGGACTGGTGGGACATAGAGACTTAAAGGCAGCTGTTTCAGGAATGACTCCCCTACGCACACTCACACTATTCTACTGGATGTAATATAATCAACGGTATGTTGTCTAGAGTGGTTCTGTACTCTGTCGTGTGTTTGATGTTTTATGTGGACCTCAGGAAGTGTAGCTGCTGCGTGCGCAATAAGCTGATGGGGATGCTAATAAAGTTAACGCACACGCACATGCGCGCAACATTCCGATCAGCCTTCCTGCCCCCCCACCACCCACCTAAACGCACTGTTTGCTGGCTGTGTTCACTGAACCCTCCAGGCATAGACACACTAATCTTTTTCTCACAGACACACACACACACACAAATAAAAAGGTGTCTGGCAACCTGCTGCTAACACCATTTTGTGTGTGACCCAGGCTCTGTGCATATGTTAATAACCTGCTACTGTAATTGGCTGCCATGTCTGAGAGAAGTGATTAGCCAGGATAGGGCTACCTTCTTTTAAACCATTTTTGCCAGACTGCGTTAGCAGAGCTGGCCATGAAGAGCGAATTTCTCCTACTGAGTGACTGACTGATCGTCCACCCCTTGTTAAATAGCATAGTGGTTAGCAACGAGGACTGTCATTCAAGTGCCCGGTGTTCAAGCCTTGACACAGACAAAATAAATTATGCCTTAGGATTTGTTCAGGATAGACAAAACCTTTGCTACGTTATAGTAAACCTAAAATAAAACTGTTTATGGTTATATTGCGACTATTACTGGTGGATTTTCGAAGTACCCATCCGTGCATGCTTTTTGGGGTTATCCTATATCAGAACCCCTTGCGCAGGATGGGACCAGCAGGTCATGTGGTCTTGTGGAAATATCCCCGACCTTCAATGTTTTGACCCCGGTTCGATTCCCCTCTCAGACGTTCCAATTTTTGTCTCAGAAATTTTTATCCACTCTGTACTTTTCAGCTGTCGCACAACAGTATATATCCACTCTGTAATACCATGAATCTCATATATTTAAGAGAATAATTATATTATGTGATCCTTTTATACTGTTAATGTTTTCTAAAGAAACAAACCAGCTGTGGAGTGATTGGAGTCATTGTTTTTGTTATAGGTAGGCTGTATAGCTACTAGCTAGCCATCTACAGTAATCTTTGTACAAGAGTACGCTTTAGCTCCATTAATAAACATTCTGTTGTAAAAGTTGCATTCCTCCTGTTTAAATAGCATAATGGTTAAAGACAGTCTGCCACATAGAAAACCGCAGATCAAAACCAGCCAGGGACAACAACATTCATCCCTTCTAATCGTGGGCTGGCTGAACTAGGCATGCCTGGTTCCTTTTCTAGTTATTTTTTACTAGAAATATCGGGAAATATGTTTAATTCATTGAATATGTACAGAAACCTTTCAGTTTATATTAAATTCCTAGCCTTTGGTGGGTTACTTTGTGGCTGGCAACGAGACCTGGGTCCACGGCCCGAATTAAACATGCACTTTACACATGCCCAGTAAAGGCTATAAGCAAGTGTTTACTAATGCAAGCCACTTTTATTCTAAATCATATTCCACTCGTGGAAAAAAGCATTCATCAGCAGTAAGTATTGATTTTAAACTACAGCTTACTCTTTGTCTCACTTTAGAAAAAAACTTTCTTAATTGTTTTATCAATATCATGTAAAGACTTAAATGGAAAAAAAGGGAATTGTGAATTAACAGCTCATTACATTCCTCTTTGTTTTTTGTGTTGAACAGTATTCTAAAAATACATTTTTATTTTACCCTGTTTTTTCCAGCCCATTTGGTGAATCCAGCCCATTTGGTAAAACCAGCAACTCTCCATGTTTTAGGTCTCAGCATTGAGAACCATTGATTTCCACTGTAGACACCAACGTGGGTTTAATTGGCATGGCACAATGCCAGTGCCCCTGTGTGACTCAGAATAGATGACAGCCGTCTGCCAACAGGACAGTCTACTGGCTAAGTGCCTTGAGCAAAGGAGGACAGCCCACTGTGCTGAGCTCGGAGGGGCGTGATTGGTTCAGTCAGCTGTCAGTTTTACCAGCTTGTTTAAGTGCAATGTGTCTTTAAAGTGTTTTTTTTTCAGAACGTGTGGGGAATAATTTATCAAATAATATCATTTTACCAGACGCTTTTATTCAAAGAGATATACGGTCACGCACGTGTATGCTTTCAGAAAAGCGGTCTCGGGAATTCTAACCCACAACCTTAGCGTTGCGAGCGCTGCACTCAACCAGCTAAGGCAGCTCGGCTGCTGTTTGTGTGATTATGTATGTGGTGAGGAGTACAGATGAGATCACAAACCAGTGGTACACACACTGATATATGCACTCATCCTGTTGTACCATCTCCCAAACCATAGACCCAGGACACACACACACACATGTCCCTTGTGTGCAGTTGCCTTTCGTGAACGGAAGTGTTTATGTCTTATGGTAATGGAATGTTTGCTATTTTTCACTTGTTATTCATTCGGTCACACACATTACTGCTCTGTGCATGCATTAACACTGTGTGTGTGTGTGTGTGTGTCCTCAGCTCCTGGGATTCGTGTACGCCTGTTATGTCGTCAGCGCCATCACAGAAGAGGAAGACAGCTGTGAGTACTTCAACTTATCTTGACACACACACACACACACATACACACACACACACACACACACACACACACACACACAGAAAAGACCCTAACGAACCACAACTCAACCGCAAGGCAAGGTAGGAGGACGAGAATGGAGCACCTCCTTTACGACCCCTCACTGCTCCTTCCCCCTCGCCCTCTCAGCTGGCCTACTTCACCCTCTCTCTCACCCCACCCTCATCCCCTCCCTCCCACGCCCGTCAGACCATTCCATTCTTGTCATTCATGGCCGGTCCCACACCCAACACCCTCGCCGTTCCCTCCACCCGTTCTGTAGTACGTTGCGTGACCCTTCCTTGTATTCGCAAACACCTGGCTAATCCCTGCTGACTTTCTCACTTCGTCTCTCTCTCTCTCTCAGTCTATCACTTTCTCTCTCCCTGTACCTCTCTCTCGTCACCGGTCTCCCCAGCTGTCGGTTCTCATGGCAGTGGGGGTAAGAGGGGGTGGAAAATACGTTGTTTCAGTCATCATCAGGCCATTACTGACAACGCTCTCCTCCCCCGTTCCCCATGTTGACACCCCCCCCCCCCCGACGTGTCTACATTTCCACAACGGCCTGTGCGGTGGTCACGGGTGGTCCACCGCTGCTCTTTCAGGGAACACTCTCTCCTATCTTTCCCTACTTTCCAGGCCGATGAAGCAGACAGAAATCGTAGTCCCAAAAATTGGAATCTTAAATTTTCTTCAGGGTGGCAGGGTAGCCTGGGGGTTAAGAGCGCTGCGCCAGTAAACGAAAGGTCGTTGGTTTTAACCCCCGAGCCGACAGGGTGGAAGAGCCTGTCGTTCTGTCCCTGAGCAAGACAGTTAACACTAATTGCAACCAGGATGTTGCTATAAATAAGATTGCGTCGTTAAGCATACTTGTGGGGTGAAATAACAGTGAACATAGACGAGTGCCTATGGTTGGCTAGTAAGTGGGGTGAGATCAAAGGGGTGCAATCAAAGGGAGGGGGGGACCAGTGATAGGCATGGAGAAAGGAAAACTTGGAGAGTCGATTAGAAATAGGGAGCCGGGGGGGGCGTTGTGGGGGCCACATCTGAAGAACAGCTCATGCTAGCTCTGACCTCATAGCCTCAGGGTCAGAGGCCAGGTTCAGGGTTCACCAATCAGGTAGCAGGAAGCTTTTGAGTGAGCTGACAACGGTTAATAAATGCACAGTTACAAATGACATACACTCAGGTATAGTTAGTGAGAAGACTTTTAAGTGTGTTTGTTTGAGGCAGTTGGTGCCAAAGAACAATCTCCTCTTTTAAGGTACAGGTCACATACCAGAGAATCAGGGGCTGTAAATGTTTAGTATTGCTCCACCCCCCACCCCGCTCTGGCCAGCACCATCTTATAACCAATCACTCTTAAGTAATCCCCAGAGGGCAATGCCGATCTTGGGGGGAAAGTTGGGGGGTGGGCAACTTAAGAAATAAGTAATTGACTATTCCCTCACTGCATTTTGTCTTTCCCCTTTATTTTCGATGATCCGTCCATCCGTCGCGTGGGCAATCGCCGCAGATATTGTTTGTGTAAGGGCTCAGCGGACAGACATTTCCTTTCACTGTCACGCAGGGACAGACATGGAGAACGTGTGCGTGTTAAGTGCGGGTGCTACGCGCATTTCTTTGTGTCCATAGATTAATGACGATGCACTGAATAAACATGGAGGAAAAGAAAAGCCAAAAGACAATTGGCTGATTCTGTATTCCGTCCTGGTTTTAATTATTCAGGAGGTTTAGTCTGATTCTGGCTGCTGGAGACGGAAAGCTTCACAGCCTCCAAGCCCTGGCTCTTTTGTCATTGTAATCTGCCATGTGCATGTTCCCCCATTCTCCCTTTCTTTTTTTAGGTTTTGTACTCGACACTGAAGCTGTACTCGACACTCCAAAATAAAACCACAAAAATAACAATGATAATGACAATAATGATAATAATAATAAACCAATAACCCCCCCCTCCCCCCTCTTGGTTAACGAGCCCCACCCCACCCCACCCCACCACACAAACACACACGCACACTACATCCTTGTTCAACCCATTTGAACCAAATCACCTGATCTGCATTAGACATAAAACAAACAGCGGTTTCCAGAAAACAAGAACATTCCTAGATAGACACAGTCAGTTGCTGTTCGGGAGTAATCAGGGGTTAAATTGGGATTAGAGAGGAGGCGGGGCCACATCTGTGGTCCGGGGGCCAGAGACATGAGCTGGTTCATTTTTAATAACAAACAAAAGTCACCTAAATGACAAGCTACTCTGACTGTGTTTACAACTAATTTGGATCTATAAAAATAACTGATCTGAGCCTTTATTGTTTAGGCTCTAGAGCGGGTGGAAGAAATTTGGAATAGTAATTAGAATCTAGTGGTGCTTTGCCTTTGGCAAGCACACCTAAAAAGACAATGAGAGAAATGGAGAGTTGTGTTTTCTGTCGGACTCTGTGGTTCATTTGATGGCAGGCAGCAACATAGTGTCCTTCCCGTTGTCTGAGTCCTCCTCCAAATGGATAGGTAGCCAAAGAAAAACGTCTTTAAAATTTGGAATGATGGTTTCACATTTGGGGAAATGACTCTCTAAAAATGTTTTATACTTCTGACATTTTGTGAGGATACGCAGCTCTGACTCAGGTTCTGCTCTGGTGCAGTGATAGCACAGCTTTCTCTCTACGGAGGAAGTTCTACCGTTCGACCTTTCTCAATGATGGTTCTCAAGGTGTTTGTAAGGATTTGATCCATAACCGTGGTCAGGTAATTTGACATGGTTTACTGTTGGTTTAAGGCCAATTTTGCTTTGTGCTTTTGTTTGCTGATAGGTAATGTTGTTTTGTCAGTTGTTTTGTTGTTGTCAGAATGTTGTGGTCTGGTCCGAAGGATTAAGCGTGGACCACTCAGCCCCGGGACCATTTATCTTTTCTCAACTCTTGCAAGGCTTGATGATGATATGAAAGGGGTCACTATATTTTAGATGCTTATAAAATGTCATTTCTTTTTTCTGAATGTGTATTATTCATGGGTAGGCAAATGTTCCAGAACTTGCCATGCCAGGTTTCAACCAGGTGTTGGTCCCATTAAGTATATGATATCTCTCTCCCCTCCTCATCACCTTTTTTCTGTCTCTCTTTACATCCCTCTCTTGCTTTCTTTCTCCTTCCCTCCCTCCCTTTCGCTCTCTCAGTCTCTTTCTGTTGTAACTAAAGGCGGGGTATAACAGTTCAGAGGGCTCTGGTCGATTCTAGCTGCCTCATTAAGCCAGACTGTCCCATTGCGGCGGAATACTTCATCACCCGAGGAGAGAAGTGAATGGTGAAGATGAATGGAGAAAGGAGTGGGCAGGAGAGAAAGAAAGCACAAAGAGAGCAACTGAAAGCACCTCTCCTTCAGCTAGAAGCCTAACAACAAACCAGTCCTCAGTGGACCAAGGCTTGTTTACAGTGGACTACTTCAACAGTCCTTAAGACGGCGAGGATAAACACACGCTCTCTCAGTATAGAAGACCGGGGAGGTACCGAAGAGTGATCCTCACATGCTCTGCTTGAGGATCAGCTTGATGTCTCTCTGGTTTTAGGCTTCTATTACCATGAGCTGATGTGTGCGTGCGCGTTTGTGACCAGCGTACGCGTGTCTGCGACGACGTGCGCACGCGTCTGGCTATCTGTATGGGGCAGACTCCAGGCGGAGAGCGTGGAGGGGGAAAGCCTCTTTGGAAAGTAGGTCAGAGAGTTAACCGACGCCACAGTGTGAGCTTAGCGTGACGCTAACCACGCTGTCCTCTATGCTGGCTCACTCGCTCATGAAATCCCATGGAGTCCTGGGAAAAACGATGGAGGGAAAGGAAGGATGCTTAATGATTAGGGAGGGAGGGACTGATGATGGAGCAGGTAGACAAGTTAGTGGACCATCCACTAACTTGAGGGTCAGTAACGTTCCCAAAAATTGATTTGTTTTTTTTGGGGGGGTTACAGGTGGAGTGAGAGGTGTGGAGTGAGAGGTGTGTAGTAGCAAAGAGACAGAGAGAGAGAGAAAAAGGAAAACAGAGGGACTGAATAAGACTGAGGGGTAGAGCGACACGACAAGGGGGTGATAGAGAGACAGAGACAGACAGACAAAAAGCGATGAAAGTAATAAAGAGTGAAATATCTTGAAGGTGACGTCAGATACCTCACGAACCTAAGGCTAGGTGGGGAATAGAGTTGACACATCCCAATGCATTTGAGTAAAACTGCTGATGTGAACAGGGCCTTGTGTAATCACATTGATTGACAGTATCCCAATGGCAGTGGCTCGTCATTCGTATATTGGCCACTTTGAGTTTCCCATGTGTTGGCATAACGCCAATTTCTATTGATATTGGCAGGGGCCTGTTTCTATAGGGATTCTTTGTCAGCCATCCCCTGTGCATTCTGGTCCCACTATTACCATGGTGATGTGATGAACAGCTTCATTCCCTCCTACAGCCTTTGTGCCGATGACAAAGTTAACCACTTAGACACACAACAGTGCATGTGCACACACATAGACACACACACACTCCACAATGTATTACCTGGCATTAAGCCAGGGAACCCCTTCAGAAGTGCTCAGTCAAGCTGCGAGCCAGTCATGTGTATGTGTGTGTGCATATGTGTGTATGTGTGCGCGTGTGTTTATGCATGCCAGAGCACCAGCAGCCACGGCTGTTTCTTATCTTATCGCAACCAGATCCCCAGCCAGACTGTCCAGCCCTACGGCCCCGTCCTCTATTTATCTTCATCTCTCACTCTTTATCTCTGTCACCATATCTCTCTTTACCTCTCCTTCGGACCCTTTCTCTATATTTATCCCTTTCTCTCTTCCTGTCTTTTAATCTTGATATGCAAAATATTTACATTACGCTACAGTTTCCGAGACTTATGAGACACTCGATTATTTTGTTGCTTAAACTTGCTTATGTCGCTAGCACGAGACACCGCCTTCCGAGTTAGCGGGCGCCAGATTTTCGAACAGGCCCGCCCCCCTGGAGGTTTGTAAGTGTGAAGACGGTTGTGTCTGAGCTGTATCAAGTTCCTCTGCAGTGCGCATGCATGTCACTCGATTTTCCCGCGATTGACAGCCACAATCCAGCTTGGTGAGTCAAGAACGTGATGGTGTAAATTCAAACACTGTGGAAATGATTCTGCAAACTAAGAGAAGTCTATCCATTGTTTTATTCTCTCTCTCGTAATGTAAACAAGCCCTATCTCTGCATCGCTCAATCAGCCCTTGTCTCACTATATCTGCCGCTCTTTCTCTTTATCACTGTATATACCATGGCTTCTGAGTCATATTCAGACTCCATCAGATGAGCAGTGCCTTGTTTACGCCAGACATTACGCTAGTTCAATTTTGGGATCATCAGCCAGAGAATCTTTTTTGTCATGCTCTGAAAGTCCTTCAGGTTGTGTTTCATATAACTCTTACTCCGGAGTGGCTTCCGTTTAGCCATTCTGCCATGAAGGCCTGATTGGTAGAGTGCTGCAGAGATGATTGTCCTTCTGGCAGGTTCTCTCATCTCTACAGTGAAACTGTGAAGTTATTTTAGGGTGGCCATTGGGTTCTTCTTCACCTCTCAGACCAAGGCCTTTCTTGCCCAGTTACTTCGATCGGCCAGATGGCCTGCTCTATGAAGAGTCCTGGTGGTTTTGAACTTCTTCCATTTCACAATGATGGAGCCCACTTTTCTCCTGGGTACATTCAATGCTTTAGCAATTTTTTTATAACCTTCCCCAGACATATGCCTCAGTACAGTTCTCAGAGGTCTAGAGAGACTTCCTTGGACTTTATGGCTTAGTTTGGCTATGCATTGTACTGTGAAATGTGGGCCCTTTATAGATGTGTGTGCCTTTCTAAATCATGTCAAATCAATTGAATTTACCACAAGTGAACTCCAAGTTCTAGAATAATCTCAAGGGTGATTTTAAATTGAGTCTTTAACACGACAAAATGTAGGTGAGTGAATGGGTCTGAATACTGAAGCCACTGTATCTCCAGCCCTCTCTCAATCTCTTTACTATCCCTTCACTATATATATCTCCACCCCTCTCTCTCTCTCTCTTAATTTCAATATCACTCCTTGTCTTTATGTATCTCCATCACTCTCTCCATCCCTCTCACCCTTCTCGTCATCTCCCTCTTTCAGTTCATCTACCAGCTTTCTCCTCTCTCTCCATGTCTTTCTGTTCTGCTGTGTAGAAGAGAGAAGATGATTGGGAGAGAAGATGATATCCATCGTTATCCCCAACAATATTCTTCAGTGAACCGCTTCTCAAGGCTGGAGATGAAACCCTGCCTGCTTCTAATATACACATTTCTGGAACAGAGAAGTCAGCCGTGCGTGCACGTTTGTGTGTGCCTGGATGTGTTTCCAAGCGAGTATGTGCGTGTATTTGCTGTCCAAATCAGGTGTGCGTTTAACCTCTGCTCATGTCACTCACCTCACTGGTGCTGCCATCCGAGTCTGTGTGTGAATGGATGAGCTCCAGTGGCTGTGCTTGGCCTGGGTATTTCATAGGTTTAGAAGAAACTGAGAATCCCTTGGAGCCAGAATTGAGCCAGTGGAGAAGGACACGTTTGCTTTTTTATTGTTTATTTTTTATTGTTCATCTGCCTTTAACCAGTCCTTACACTTCAATTATGATTCTGTTTGGTATTTTTCATTTATTTTTTTGGGGGGGGGGTGGATCAGCCCTGACATTTTAAATAGAAAGTATCCGATAACATTATTCGGTTTTAGTCTGTGGTGCCAGTTGGGATTAGCTATCTGTATGGAACAAAAGCGATATTACGGTGCCACTCTAACAATGTGCCAGGTTCACTCTGTCCTGTCCCCTGCTGGGGTTGTTTACTGAGCTCTCATATCCACGGTGATACACACACACACACACACACACACATCCTTTAACCTAACCTCATTGGCCTAATGTTAGTCATTGACAAGCCTGTGCCCATTTCACTTCCCATTTGCCCTTTTTCTCTCTCCCTTACTCTTTCTCTCTCTCTCACTCTCTTTTCTCTCTCTCACTCTCCTCACTCAGTCTGTCTATGTCTCTCTTGCCCTCTCTGTTTCTCTCTCTGCCTCTTTCTTTCGGTCTCCTTCTCCTCAATTTCTCTCTGTTTGCTCCCCTCTGTACCTCTCCTATTTTGAGTAGAAAAACATATTTGGTCTCTTGGTTGGTAACTTGGTGAAGGTCACCCTCTGTTTTTCAGTGATAAAAGGCTTGTTTTGACAGCTGCCTGACCCTCCTCTTGTCCCCTTGTCCCCTGCGTTCACAGAAGCGTGCCTTTGCCTCAGATAGCTAATCAGTAAAAAGATGGAAAGTTCATGTATTATCAGCATATTTTGGTTCTTCCTTTTTCTGTTTTCGGGTACATTGCAACTTGGGTAGCAGCATTCTGGGATCTTTCAATAAAGTCCCTTGTTTTCCCCAAACAATTGGTTGGAAGATTTAGGATTCCTCCTGATTTCGGATATCTTTCATCACAGAATTTGAGAAAATTAGAAAATGTATTAAACATTTCTGGAATTGTGAAAGCCTAAATCCAAAGACATCAAGGCCACATCTCCTTTTTTGTAGCATTATTTTTTATTATCTTAGTTTTTATGCCATACTCCTTAACATTTATTTCATTAATTCATATTTTTCATTTTATGTCAATTCATTTTTTTATTATTTCTCCCCATCGCTGTCTGTCCATGTTCTGATTTTATTTGTAATTTTTCCATTTGATCCTTTTGTTTTCAGTTGATTTTATTGGTGGATTTGACCCATTCCCCCTCTACCATGTCAATGAGAAACCATCCCATCTCCTCTTAAAGCCAATGGTGCATAAGTAAGTATGTACTTCTGTGTTTTGGCGTGTATCTGTTTTGGCGTGTGTGTTTTAGGTTGTGTATGGGATGAGTGTTTGGATTGGTTTTCGTCTGTGTTTTTTGTTTTTTATTTTGGTGTTTTGGCTCTTTCAGAAGGAGTACTTCTGGTGACATTTGAATGGTATGATTTATGTTGTAGTTTTCATTACATCAGCACCTTATCATTCTGAAGGGAATCACGTTGGTAAAGACATGCAGAGAATTCTAACAGCTCTTCCTCTGTATCCCTGCACTTAGGACTTTTTCCATCATGTGGAGAATCCTCGCTTGCATGACTGCTTCTCTACAGCTAGTCTTTGATATTAATTAAGATGTAACTTCCCTTCCTTAGCACAGCGTTAATTGGAATAAGCCCTCAATTACTCCACTCTAATAGGCATTTCAGCTTTGGCATAACGAGCACGTAATTAAAAAATGACTGTGGATAGATGCCACCTTGATGTGATGTCATGCTGTATGGGTCAAAGGTCATGTCATAGTCCCACAGAAAACAGGACTGAACAATGTACCCTTTTTCCTACAATTTGACTTTATTTGTTTTTAAACTGAAGTCATATAGTGTTCCCAAACCTCTCTTGGGGAATCTGAGACAGTTTATTTGTTAGATGTGTCCCAGAGCTAGCAGACCTGAATTAACTTCTCAACTATTCATCAAGCCTTAAGGATGACTTCTTGCTTTAGTTGAGCAAGTTCAAGGCTAAAACAAACTTATCAAAAACATCTGGTAAAGAAGCCTAAAATAGGAAAAGCCTGGAGTGTGGATATCTGAATTATAGTGTAAGTCTGATCCAGTTAAACATCGATGCAAAAACCTGAACTCACCAGCTGAGGGATTTCCTGAAAGATCAGCCAATATCAAATAAAATGAAAAACCATTTACCATGTTTGTCGTTCGGGATTAAGTACATAAACAAGCGTATCTTGGTGGACTGTTGGTCAGTGGTTTGTGTGAACCATCTTCGTTGTTTCACCGGGAAATACGTCTGAAGGGAGTAAATTACAGTTTAATAACCACCCGTAAACCTGTCGTAGCCTGCCTGGCGGCTCTGGGGAATATGGAAGCCTGTCATGTTGTGCGCGTACAGGCATTCATGTGCAGGAGTATACAAAACAGCTATCAGTGGAATTATCTACTCAATTATTCTCGGGAACCTGAAAACCAAGCGTGCTGTGGTGGCGGCCATTTCATTTCCCTGAGCCCAAGTGAAAGGGAATATATTATTAGAATGCAGGACATTCCCCCTGACAGTTTACTCTGTGTTCGAGCAAATAGGATGGGAGAAATGTTTTCTCCTCTTCTGACCCTAGATATGTAAAGCCCCAATATCTACATGTGCTGCGTATGTCTTTCTCTGTGTTCCTTACAGTTCTTCTGTGTTCTATCTCCTCCAGGTCTACGTAAATAAGTGTGAAGCGACACTGCGGGTTCCCATGGAAACAAAATGGCCACACAGACTGACACAACAACAGTCCCAGAATGCACTGGGGCGGGCCAGCCATTCCTCCGATTCTCCACTTCCATCTCTTCAGTAGTTCAAACATGTATAAAGGACTGGCGCTCTGTGTGGGAACGTCTGCACTTCCCAGTTGTGTTCTGTTGTTAGTGAGTGGAGGGGCAGGGGCTAATTACAGTGTAGCATGGACCTGAACTTTTACTGTGTACTCAAATATCAAGTGTTTAGCTAGAACTACAAACGGCATCCGACAACAAAAGACTTGCTTCACCTGCTGTCGACAGCTGTATTTCCTTATTTTGTTCTGTCAGAACTAGTCATCTCTGTAAAGATCATAGCTATATATACAGTCTATATATACATATACATAAACATATAAACAATGGGCGCTCCAGTCTGAGGGGCCTATTCTGTCCGCGGTTCTGTGGGTTAGCATGTCATTACGTCGTGGACTACAGTCTACGTTTGGCCGAATTACAGCGGAGCCCACAGAATGGAACGAGCCATTGTGTTCTGCCTGTTTACTTTAGACCACGATCCGTCCACGTAAATACACAGGCCAAGCAGGAAGAGGTGAGGAGGGGTGGGGGGCGAGGAAACAAAGCAACCAAAGCTACTGGGTATTTGGTCCAAAATAGAAGGAAAAGATTTCAACACAACATGGAAAAAGTAGTTGGCGGTCAGGGGTTCTGAAATGTAAACTAAACAACATAACAGAGCATGAAAGCAAGGTTTTTACAGTAAAAGCAAATGGGCAATAATGTTTGAGTGTAACCTTTTGTTAATATAGTCGTACTGATAGGGCCGTGACTGGCTCCTGTCCGAAGCAGAAATGTAGGTCAGGATGTACATACAGTGTTTGAATAGACAGAATCTCTAAACTATAACGAGGGGTGGAATGAAAGGAAATGTATAAATGTAATGTTGTTTTAAAGTTATTGCTGTGGAAGATTGAGGTTCGTGTCAGGTCTCAAATATCTGTGTGTAAAACCACAGACTGAAAACCCAACTACCTAAAGTTGGATATGTGGCATTTGATCATAATTTTGACTCACTTTATATAGTGGCTGACTCTATTTTCAATCTAAAATAGTCTGTGACATGAGAGGTAGTTTGTGTATGTTTATTGTCTATGGCAAACAAATATATTGAATGGAGTGAAAATGGTGTTAAATGTAGAAGTACAGTAGCACAAATATAGCTAAACATGACAGAGCTTTACACAACTTTTCTCCATCATTCCATCTACAGATCGATGATTGAACTGTGATCCATTTTAATAGTTTGTTTCATAGCATGTTTGTATAGGTTATGTATGATACAGCAACTGTGGATATGCTTTATTATAAACGTTAAAAACCTGCAGTGTTTGGATTTAAGGGGTTAGGAAACCGTATTCTACAACCCCTGTAGATTATTATTTTTTTTTTATTCTGTTGCAGAACTGTAACTGGTTGGATCTATGGGTGTGTCCGTTTATAGATTGTAGTTGCCTCTTTAGAAACTGATCAAGGCTCAGTTTCTGTTTTTCTCACTCATTAACGTTGAGATTGGGCATCTGATCCGCATATCTGTGTCTAAAAGCATATAATCTACCTGGAACCCCATTCTGCCTTATGTTAAGTGGCCTCTAGGCCTCTAGCCAATCAGCATTATGGAGGAGTTAAAAGCATGTGAATGCATTGAACCAGTAAATTTACACCTTCCTCATGGTTATAAATGCAACATAAATGTTGTGTGTCACTGCTGCCCCCTTCTGTTCAACATGGCCATGCACACATTAAAATACTACTGAACAGGATTATAGGTTTCTGTTATTGACTCAAAAACCCCTGCTATTGCATATTGTTTCTTGCTAATATATAATAAACACATTTGAGTTGTTTTCATTGGTCTATACTGGACACTGGACCCCATAGAAAATTCCAGTTCTGCCCTTTATGTACGGTATGTACATGATGTATACTTCATCTATATTGGCTTCAGTCTACACAGCGCTATTCCGATGAACAAATGTATACTTCTTTATTCCACCTGAAGCCTCAATGTTAAAAATAATTGTCTCAATGCAATTTATCTTGCTGTGACATGAATGCAATGATTCTTTTTTATCATTAATTTTGTTTTATACTTAATCTGAAGGGCCTTGAACATAGAACACAATCAGATTTGGTTCCATCTTTTGTTCATAGCATCATATCAGCATATCCTTATTCCTGTGATAGACAGGCTTCAGACTGAAAATATTGAAATCACAACTGTCCCTTAACTGATATGGGCTTCTGCTGAACGGTGGTAGTGACATCAGTGATATTGCAGCAATAATATTATAAACAGGGGCTCAAATGATTTCCCCAAATGTCACTACCAGTGGGTAACCACATAGTTTACAAAGTGTTTAGCACCAAAAATTATTAAAATGGTTGGGAACAGTTCTTGTATAGATCTTGCAATAGATTATTTGTAACAGGGAATGGAGGATCCATAGCTGACAAGAATATCCATTGTACTGGTAGAATGGATATCACTGAGTCCACCTCTTTGTAGATAATTCTGTTTCATTCTACAGGAAGGTGTGTGTTGGAGCGAGGGAGGGGGCTTTTGTATTTCTCTTTAGTGTCCTCTTTGGCCCGTCACATGACTCAATTTCATCCTGTTGGTCTAAACCTCTGCTGTGTCCAAGAGTTTAAATAGCAATTTGTTAATAAAAAAAAGAAAGAAAATGGTGTACTTTTAATCTTGGTCTATTTGTGCAAATGACTCATCTCATGTGCAGTTGGACAAATTCACTTCTTGTCCTGGGTTGGTTCTGTAAACAATATGAATAGACAAAGGGTATTGCATTATGTGTTTATTGTAGTAAAAATAAATCTCTAACTTCAACAACTACTATGACAGCTGAAAGGAGGCTATTTTCATTTCGGAGGGTATTGTGAGCAGGGCAAAATCAACAGCAGAGCAGTTTGGAGGTTTCTATGGGTAGGTTAGACACATCAGGCATCCAACATCCATAGAACATTTGCACAACGTTCTCCCAGCACCTGCAAAACGATGTGAGCTGCCCCGTGGGTCTTCATAATCTTTCTCCATTTGTTGAAGGCGAACCAAAGCCTTAAAGAGAAACAAGGACAATGCATTGGTGTATTACCGGCTCTTCTTCCCCTTGATGACAAACCCTTCGCTCTTAAGCCATGTGGATCCTTCTGGAAAATCACTGATAGTGAGTCTCAGGTGTAGTTACATTACATTTTTAAAATGTATGAATATATTGATGACTACACCCGCAGAAATACATACACTTGCATGCACGCATGCACGCACACACACACGGAAAAGTAAAAACACCCCCTGGAAAGTTGTATTTGTTTTCACAGTTTTGGACATATGGGTATTAAAGCTAAGTTTCAACTACACAAAAAAGCTTACATTAGAATTATGTGCACCAAAACCAGTGCAAATGATTAGAAAACAATGAGAGCAACTTCTGAGAGATCAGCCTCCAATAATGATCAGAAACTTGGTCCTGTTCTTAACTATATGGGTTTGTGGTAACGCAGCATGCCAAGATCTAAAGACCTATCCGAGGCCCTCAGAAGAAAAACTATTCAATCAATCATGTTCATGAGTTTCGAAGGGATTACAAAGCCAATTCAAAGTACATAATTCCACTGTGTGAAAGATCATCTACAAATGGTGACAAATCTTGGCAATCTATATAAGTTATAACACCAACTTCAACATTAGAGTTGGCCCAAAGATGCTCATGGAAGTCTCAAAGAACCCGAGGGTAACATCAAGGGATCTACAGGCCACCATTGTCCACAATTCATGTCAAAGAGCATGAATCAATTCTCAGAAAAAATACTGCAAAACGTCAGCCTACTAGGTAGGTGAAAAAAGAAGACAACTCTGCTCACAAAAAAAGAATTTCAAGACTCGACTGATGTTTGCCTGAAAAACACCTGCCGTGGTCTCAAAAAGGTGCCGTGGTCTCTTAATTTTTTCCGGAGCTATATATACATCCGGGACACACAAGTATACACATAAACAAATGCAACCACTTCAAACTTTTTTCTAATGAACTTGCTACAGGTGAATAAATGCATTTTGAGGAATACTTGCAATCTTGTCCTTATATAGTGATATAAGAGCTTTCCATGCTTTAGGGGTTTTAGGACGGGTGTAAACATCGCAAGTCGACAACTGCTGATTATAAACAAGGCCTCTTGAATAAACGTGACTGATCATACTTGAGTGTGTCTCTCAGGACATGAATGCTCGGACGCTGCCTCGGATGGTGGCTCTGCAAATGGGGCAGTGACGCAGGCTGGCGGCGCAGTCGCTACAAACCACCAGGTGTCCGCAGGGGATGAAGACGATGGACACCAGCTTGTCCATGCACACCTTGCAGGTTCGCTCTTCCTGCAGCTGACGAAGGAGCTCCTCGGGTGTGGGGTCTCCCACTGCTGAAATGCACACGTTCATTTTTGTCTTTGTCTGAACAGGTTTTATTACATGAATGAGGGCATAGATGTTCCCCAAACAGTGGGTTAAACCAGGAAAACACAGCACCCTTCAGGAAAAAGTCAATTTGTTGATTGAGTCTTTTAAGGTTGGTGTTAAGGTAGGCACTTGTGGTTAGGTTTAGGGTTATGTATAGATTTTTGGGGTCCCTAGTTATAAAGTTAATGAAGACATCTGTGTGTGCGAGTGTGAAACATGACCTCTGACCTTTTTCTCTGATGGGTGTCTGTGTCCTGACGCCTCCTGCGCTCGGGCCCTGTCTCTCTACCGGCTCTGAAGGGGACAAAAAAAAAATCTGGTAAACCAGGGTGAGACATATGGTACCAAGCCACTTACAGCTTTAAGTGTTTCCATTCATTGTGTCGATTCAGTCATTTCAGGGGAACAAGAAAGTTACAGTGGCTTGGTACCATAAGTGTGAATACATGATGTTGGTCAAGAGAAGAAGATGCAGTCATTGGTCAGGCAGGCTATTTTTAGGACTTATGTTTAATTATGTCCTTAAATTTGTGGCCTGTATCTCTGCTCTGTTCTTCCATTCACAGAACCGCTGGTCCCCACCTTAAGACAAGTTCCTATGGGTGGAAGCCATGGATTATTTCAGATAGGGAAATTAAGGCCCAGTAAAGTTAAAAACTGTGTTTTTTCTATTTTCTTTTACTCTTTTCACACAGCAGATAACACTGAAAAGGTTAAAATTATGATCATGCCCTTTTTGTGTTAAAGCTGTTAAGGAAGAAGAAATGATGTGGGGTGGTACTTTTAAGCAACTGCATGATGTCACATGGTTAAATTACAATAGACCAATGTCTGTTAAGCTGTGCAAGAAGCTGGGCTTTAGACCACCCCATTAACCAGTTGGATCTGAAACACCTTCAGTTGATTTCTTATACCCCAAACAATCAGACTGAGTATTAAGGCCCAAGAAGATTCTGGAAAATAAATTTTTTAAATAATATACATAGTGATAAAGTGGGCATAAAGTCTTTAAAATATATATTTAAATAGACTGCCTAAGAAGCATTCCGCAACATTTGTTTTTTCTTTTGTTCCTCAATGTATGTTCCTTTCTCTTCTGTTGTAATGTAATTTTCACATTCTATTTTCATCCCTATATTTTTGGTCAACTCCTTGTGTTGCTGTTTCCAATGAAAATGATTTGAATGAAATGAAAGGGGAAAAAACTGCTTGGGAACTACTTAAAAAAAATCTATCCCTGCAGACATCTTTGAGCTGTAACCCGTCAGGTCTGGCAACCATCCATCCTGGTAGTGGATGAAGCAAAATATCATCTCCCTTAAAAGCGAACCTCTATAGCTCAATTAGTAGAGCGTGGTGCTTGCCATGCCGCCGTTGTGGGTTTGACTCCAGGGGCCACACATTCATTACATTATTTGCACGCATTCCAGTGCGTTGGTTTCGTATTATAGCGCCAGCCAGATGACACACAGTAAGGTACAGTGCGCCAGTGCATTTGTACATCAGTAAACCTCCACAGCCAACATCCAATACTTCTTCATTAATTTAGCCCCGATCCTCACCCTGACCTCTGCCCTGCTGTTCCCTGGCCCTCTCATCCTCCTCAGCGGCCAGTACGTCGGTGACCAGGTCCGACACGGAGGTGTAGTGCTGCCCAGTCAGCAGGTACTTGGTCTGGACCAAACTCTCCACCAGGCCCGCCTCAAACCCCATCTGGACCACCGTCTGGACGACAGGAGACAACACCGCTGAGGGCACGCCCAGACTGACCACACCGTCTGACAGAGGGGAGGGAGGGGAATGACACTAAATAAGAGAGAGGTTAAGGGGATAGTTTGGTAGCAGTTTGAGAGCATGGCTCTTTCAACAGCAGGAAAGTGGGTTCAATTCCCAGGACCACTGGTACTTAAAATGAACGCATGCACCACTGTCCGTCACTTTGGATAATGAGAATCGCCGTATAGATTGTAACTCCAAATCCGTGGCACACTAACAGAAAGTGTCATCCAACCAAAGCAATCTCTCCTTGAGAAACCACAAGAAAACATGTTTTCATGCAAAGCCAATAACTTTTTTCCCCATTTCCATTTAGGTAATTTAGCAGACACTGTTTCACAGAGCGATTTACAGTAGCGAGTGGATACATTTTGTGAATTTACTCCCTTTGTCTGGTCCCCGTGGGAATCAAACCCACCACCGTGTCGGTGCAAGCTGTGACCCTCCTGTGTTCAGTACAACAGAATGCTGCACTGCTGATTGAGCCACAGCATGTAATTATAAGTGCTTAACATTCCTCTAAATGTTCCTCGGTAGACAGAGAGGTACCATGTGAGCTGTGATCAGTGTAGGCATCCTAGCACCCTATAGCTCTTCTCTGACAGACATTATACCACAGAGCATTTTCAATGCACACCAACAGCTTCATAGAGAGGGATCCGTCTGTTTATCTGCTCCTCCACTGAAACGGGCAGTGTTTGTGATCCTCCAGCTACATTCACGTTATTAAGTGCTCACTTATTGAAATGCTCCATCCCTCAGAGTCTGCAGCCAGAGTGAAGCAGAGTATCAGTTCCTGAGGCAATCCATATTTATTGTGTTTGTTTGGGACAACTTAACCCATCGGAAGGAGTACCCACCGATTTTTTTAAGGGTGTGTGTCTGAGTGTGTGTGAGTGTGTCTGAGTGTGTGTGTGAGTGTGTCTGAGTGTGTGTGTGTCTGAGTGTGTGTGTGTGTGTGTGTGTCTGAGTGTGTGTGTGTGTGTCCGAGTGTGTGTGTGTGTGTGTCTGAGTGTGTGTGTGTGTGTGTGTGTCTGAGTGTGTGTGTGTGTGTGACTGAGTGTATGTGTGTATACCCTGGACTCACCACTTCCTGGGCTGATTTCTCCAGACACGGGGGTCTGCGATCCACTCTAGAAAACAAACCCAAATTTGCAGGTTATTCTTTCAGTTCCATTACATCTTGCAGCGACTGAGACGGATATGACGGCACGCTGCAATTATTCATATGAAGGCTTTTGGCATGGCAGGGGATGACTGAGGAGGAGGACAGTGAGGGATGAGGATACTCACCACAGTTTCTCTATGAAAGTGGGCGTCCTGGATGTTGCTGACATAGTCACGTCCCCTTGTCTGGACCAGGAAGTCACATCTGATGAAAATAATTAGGAAGCAGCTTATTGACCCAGCAGGAAAGTGGACATATTCGGCTTAAGGTGGCCTTGCAATCAATGACGCTGCCTCTGGTGCACATATACTCCCACAGCGTGGGTATTTATACATTTATGCACAATGTGTGGGGGTGCGACAGCAAGATATGTATACATATAAAGATAGGGGACACAGCGTCATCTGCATTACGGGGGGGGGTTACCGTGGGAACCACTTGGCATGCTCCTGCCAAGGGTCATCTCCAGGTTCCCAGTTCCTAAGCCCTCCGTCACAGAAGAAGCATTTCACATTGTCCCCGTGGCCTGGAAGTCAGGGACAAAAACATTATCAAAACAACCACAGTCCCTCTGACAGGACGACTTTATATCAAGATTCAATAGACACTAATACCAAATCATTGCTCTCTCATTTTCTTACACAAATAAACTACTGCACCTGTACATAGGCATTTTATCAGTCAAATATATGGATACATACGTTAGATGGGACAGGACATCGGATTTATTGTCAGTGTTCAGCCAAACACAATGACAAATTTTAACATGAATACTCACAGATGGCCACAACATTCCTGTTGTCAGAATGTATATTGTATTATTGCGTTTCCAAAACAGAATTCCGAACAAAGGAAGAGCTGTTTTTCTCATTTTCTATTTATTTTGGTTTTATTTTCGAAGCTTTAATGACCCCAACAGAAGTACAGTGATGGTATGTTCTCCTTTGCAGTCCGAGTCCTGTCCTGCTTTTTCTGGCAACAAACACATGACTCAGCTTGACTATTGTCCGATGAACACACACAAAGACTGGAATCTTGTAGCAAACACTGCTCCATTCCCTTGCTATTTCTGAATATCCGTTTGCCCTTGCGGAATTTAGGCTGCAAGGAGTTTGTAATGTAATCAAAATGACATACCAAACTTTAATTAGACTTTTACATGGAACCAACAGAATAATAGGCCTTTAAACTTTCGCAATCGAATTGAGAAAGGATGATATACACAACACATACCCATCACAATTGGATCTCTGTCATTATCAGCAAAAAAAAATGCGCACCTGTGTAAAAGAATCCTGCCCGCGCCAGAACATCGGGCTGGACTGCCGCACCGGTGGGCCAGTTGTGAAAGGTGGTGAGTCGGGATTCTTCTAACTCCATCTCGGGATAAACAGCTTGCCCGGCCGCCCCCTGGTCGTCCACGGTCATCCTCTGGAGCTGACTCAACAGCTGACCGTCCACGGAGTCCGAAGGAGATCCGGGGACGAAGTACAGCGGGATATTCCCAACAGCTCTACCCAGCACGAAATTACAGCTGGGGAAGTGCCTCTTGTGTTCAACGATAGGACGGTCCCCATGGACCCAGTATCTCAGGATCCCTCCACAACAGAAACACTGGACCTTATCTTGGGGACCCAGAAAATAGAAGCCTGCTCTGGCCAGATTGGCCGCAGTCACTGGTGCGTCCCTTGGCCAGTTTTCAAAAGTTCGAAGCCGCTCTTCTTCGCCTCGCATCTGAGGCTTCTCCAGAATATACAAAATGTCACTACTGTCATCCGTCATGCTGGGGCTTGTGGCGTCTTCTTTGCCCTTCGGTCCTGTACCAGTCATCCCTTTTCCGTTCCATAGTGGACTGTGCGGGTGGGAGCGTGAAGTGCCCAGTGCTGGACATATATTCCCTGCCGCTGTAAGCGCGGCTTGCGCAGTAGCCCACCTCAGGCAGCGTTCCAGAACTCACTCACCAGATGCCAGAAGGCAGTCCCATGCGGTCAAACGTTGAATAGCAGAAAACACAATTCAGTTTTCAAACGCCTTTGCTAGTGGACCGGTGCATTATACAGGTGTGTCCAAATAGGATTCCAATATATTTTAAGAGTATTTCATTTTCCAGTAGGCCTAAGTCAATGAAGAAAAGGTCCAATATTACACAATTTAGAAATAGGCCTACCCTATATGGCCAAAGTATGTGGACACCACTATTAACTGAGTTCAGATGTTTCAGCCACACCCAATGCTCACACATGCATAAAATCCAGCACAAAGCCGTAAGATCTCCATAGACAAAACATTGGCAATAAGATGGGTCATACTGAAGAGCTAGGTGACATTAAACATGGCACTGTCATAGGATGCCACCTTTGCCACAAGTCAGTTGGTAAAATTTCTGCCCTCCTAGATCTACCCTGGTCAACTGTAAGCGCTATATTTGTGAAGTGGAAGCATCTAGGAGCAACAACTGCCCAGCCATGAAGTGGTAGACCATGCAAACTCCAGCAAGTTCCTGCTCTACAACATTTGTAGAGTGAGACCATACCTCGTACATGAATTCGCACAGGTACTAATCCAGGCATGTAATCTCGCATCTGGACAACTGTAATTCACTGGTGGTAAGGCTCCCTGTTTGTACCATCAAACACCTGTCACTTATACATAATGCCTTGGCTCTCCTTGTCTCCAGAGTTATCCTGTGTCACCTCACTCTGCTTATTGCACTGACTTCCAGTTAAAGCTAACATCAAGATGATAGATGATAGATAGATGATAGATGATAATTTACAAAGGAAAGCCCCAAAGAGAACATACAGCCTCTATCTTCAGGCAATGCTTAAACCCTTCATCCCTACCCAAGCTCTTAGTACTGCAACCTCTGGTCTACATTTTCAGAAAACTTGATTTGTCTTTAAAACGTGATTAGATTCCACCTTTGGCAAATGTGATTGATTGGACAAGGAAAGTTACACACCTCTCCATGAGGTCCGTTTTTCACAGTGCCAGGGCAAAACAAAACCATTAAGACCAAGGAACTCACTGTAGACCTAAGAGATAGAACTGTGCTGAGGCATGGGTCTGGGGAAGGTTATCAAAATTGTTAAAGGATTGAGAGTTCCCAGGAACACAGTGGGTTCCATTATTGTGAAATGGAAGAAATTCAGAACCACCAAGACTCTTCCTTGAGATCGCCATCTGGACAAATTTAGTAATTGTGCAAGAAGGGCCATGTTCACAGAAATTACAAAACCTTAATGGCCACACATGACCACACATTTCTAACAGAGCTTCAGAGTTTTTCTGCAGAAATGGGCAAACCTACCATTAAGAACCATCTCTGTAGCAGTCCATCAATCAGGCCTTTATGGTGGAGTGGCAGGACAGAAGCCAATCCAGAGTAAATGGGATATGACAAGCTGTCTGAAGGATTCTGAAAGCATGAAGAATAACATTCTCTGGTCTGATGAGACAAAAATTGAATTATAAATATCTTTTGAATAAGTAAAAAAATAACTGGTGAATCACTAATTAAAAATATAAACCATCACATTTGCCTTTTTTACCTGAAAATGTTGTTTTTATATTTTTAAATCATGTGAATGGCCATTAATTTGGTCAAGTCGTACCTTGATCCAAAAGAGTTCTATTTGGCAACAAAAGGGTTCTTCTGTGGTTTTCCAATAGGAACAGCTAAGTTCCTATGGGGGAAAACGTCTGAAGCCCTGTTTCAGAATGTGACTCTTGTTTGTCACACCAAAAGCAACTTTTTACTAGCTAGGTTATTAACCTAAATGATTGCCCCTTATTATCCTGCATCGTGTTAGGGCTTCATATAAACTTTCACTGGAAACTTTTTACATTAATATATGCATTTTAACCTGGCAACACTGGCCCACCATGCAGCGCTACCACCACCTCTCAAGAAACCGGTCTCTCTGACGTAAAGCCTATGGTAATCTCGCTCTAGAACCCGGATGGAACAGCCATTGGGGGAAGTGGATAGGACTTGTCGATGAGAAGGGATCTCTGGAGTAAAAAAGACGCAAAAGATTTATCCCTTTTTGGAGATTGTACCGGATCTAAAAACGTTATCTGGAGAGCTACAAATATTATCCGTACTTGTTTAATCTTGGACACTGAATCCGAGCGGACGGGATAAGATACTTGAACTGTGGAAGTTGATCTGGGGATACGTGCAGTGGAAAAACACTTGAGCTAACCTAGCCAGCTAGCTAGCTAACTGAGCAGCAGTGAACCGTCGAAACTGGGGCTTCAGATACAGTAACCTGCTAGGCTCCGTGCGAATCCAGGGACTTGCTTAATGAATTATGTCTGCCACAAGCATTGACCCTCAGGTAGGCAGGACGTTGTATCTTCGCTTGGCGTCAGCTAGCTAGCTAGTGTTACGTTAGTCTCATTTTCATTTTGCCAGGTAGTTGGTTGACAAGCTGCGAAAACGAATAACGTTTTTGCAAACATTTTTGAATAGCTGGATCATGCGTGATGTTTATGAGGGCAAACACGTAAGCTATTTGCTGGCTAAGTAGCAAGTTACTATAACTTGTTAGCTAGCTAACTTGGGTCATCGGATAACGCACTAACTAGTTGGCTAAATTGGTAAACCTATCAACTACCTACTGTGTAGCCATCTTGTAATGCTAGTCAGTTACATCGTTGCTTGGTGATAGCTAGCTATATCTCGCTAGTCATGTTTGCTAGCTAGGCTATGCGTTTAGCCAAAAAGCTAACCAACTAATGGGATTCTCCCATGTTTAAGTTACTTAGCTAGCCAGATTACTTTTAACTAACCGTTCGTTATACAGTTCATGGCTAGTTACTGTAACTGGCTAACTAGCCATGTAGTGAAGCTCCCCTTCCTAGATGACTAACATATATATGTTTCTCTTTCCCCGACATTATGTAATTTGGATGCAGAGATCAAAGGGACAAGCGTCTAAAGGTAAGAATACTTGCATTTAACAGAGGAACACTTAAATTAATCAAAATAGGTCTCTATATTCTGATGAAAAACAGCCATACACAGCAGTTAGTTAAACCTTAACTAGTTATTAAAACCGATGTCTATACTGTAACGGTCTTTTGGGTGTCCCTTTGGGGGAACCCTTTGAAGAAACTCTGGTTTCCCTATACTATAGCTAGTATTGCGGACCTTGACATGTGAATAACTTAAAATCAAACTTGCTATTCGGGTACAATCTCTACTATTCCCGTATTTTAACTCGTGCAGGAATTCATCTAGTATTGGCTCGAAATATGTTGTATTTTAAACTTAAAATAAACAATTGCTTATGAACCAATTTGAGATGCTTATGTATCAAAACGTTCATATAAGAAAATAATCTTTCAGGTAAAAAGATCCACTTACTGTGTTGCCGTTTTGCATAGATGGATAAGTCTGTGTGCCTCCAAGCTGAGGACCTATATTTCCAATCCACTTTTTACATGCAAGGTTGATAAATAACTACAAGGTAGCTAAATATGCACTGGTGGTTGTCTCAGGCATCCCTAAAGAAGTGCTGTAAAATTTATTTTTATATACCCTAAACCTGTTAAGTAGCATTTTCTAAATAAAATTCTACCGGCACCTCCAAACTTACATTTAACATACACTTCATTGAACAAATCTCCAATGGAGATGGTATTGTCAATTTCAAGTTATTAGTACATTCTCTTGCTACTTTGCTGAAAGTTGCTAGGTTCCATATAAGATGCATTTGGCTTCCATTCAGAACCTATTTCACAGAGGATTGTACCTGGAACCTAAAAGGGTTCTCTCACAAACAACCAAAATTGTGACATGCAAAGGTGGTCTCGTGACCAGCTGGAGTTGTACAATAAAATGTGCCTTTTTTCTAGTAGTATTAGAAAAAGTAGCCACTTTGCTATGCCATGACCTGTCGCTGTACCTGTTTTATCAGCTTGTGTCCCGAGTTAGGGGTTATTTCTAAGGGGTAGATCTGATTGACAGGTGGCCATTTGCATACACCAGCATTGCCTACAAAGATATTGAACCCATTTGACTGATGTTACCACCCCCTCCAAAACATAAGCCAACGTGGGTGTCAATATTTGCGGGTACATGGTCTGCACTACATCTTGTCTGCTTGGGCTTAATGCCAAAATGCACAACTGAGTAACTAGATGGACAGGTGTGACAGAGACTGGTGTAGGCAATAAGTGAGACAGCATAAATGCATGTTTGGTTCTGATTCTGAGGTCTACCGTTGAATGTAATGCTTTCCTTAGCACCGTTCGGCAACAGAAATTACTGCCGTTCCCCCATTGGAAATGTCTACTGATAGAGGATCTGGCTAACAGCAGACATGTGATGCTGAAAGAGGTACCCCAACAGGTTGAGGCACAACTAGCATGGTGGGTGAATGTTATACAGCTAGACCTGAGTTTCACCCTGGTCTGGCCACGTGGGCTAAGGTGGTCTCTTGTCACTGGCACAAAGTTACAGCTTTCGTTTCACTTGAACGTTATCTGATCTAGATAGTGGAGTTTTAATTTAGAGAGCTTGGTTCGCTTAGGACCTTTGCATATCAGTTAGCTACACAAAGGATAGTCGAGTGCCAGAGTTGTCGTGCACAAAGCCATAAAATGCAGACCTGGGCTCACTTGTATGTGGGCCTACAACTTTCCTGTAATGTTGGAGTGGTGGGCTGCTGCAGTGGGGCTGAGAACCCATTTTAGAATCTAAGAGCGGGAGACTCACTCTAGTCTATAACGCGGAGGCTCAATTAGTCAGAATGTTGACTCAATTTGAATTTTTCTATTGTCTAATGATTTTGTTCTCATGATAGAAGTAATCCTAAAATATCCATACAGAATGTTTTTTAACTTGACTTTTAGTATGGTGTGTATTTTCAATACTGATGCAATTTGCACGCGACGTAAAGGCATGCACAATGTGGGAATATCTTAATTACTTACTCATTTTGTCTTTCCTCTTTGTTTACTTCTCAAAGCATTGGATGAGAGCCCGAGGTCTCCTAGCTGATCTCCATTGGGGTTGAGGAGATGTGTGTAATCGAGATCTTTCCTATATAAACAATAGCATAGTGGAACTGAACCACAGACCTCAGGCTCTTCGGCTGTTGTTTACACATGTCCATCACGTGCAAAGCATCAGGAGATTGAGATTACTAACTGGTAATACAAACTGAGCAGCAATATTCTGATCAGTACCCCAAAAAGGTCAGGTTAATAATACCTCCCTGTGGACATTATCTCCTTTCAACCATCAAAAGGTTTAACAGCATACACAGCCGGTAACTTAAATTAAATGTCATTTTGCGCAACATTCTGGCTTCTTGAAAATCATATAATTTTTAGAGCCCTTTCTATTAGATGGAATAGCAATGGGGTTACAGACTAACATTGTGCTCTTACAATTACACGGTGGAGATATTAAACAAGTTTCAGGAAATACAAGAAAAAGTGTACACCTTGTCATTTGCCGCATCAGTTGGCTCGGATTATGTGCTAGCTAGCTGCGCGCAGAAAAAGAACTAGCAAGGTCTTTGCTCTGCAAGCTAAGTTGGTGCTTGGCAGAGAGCAGAATGTTAGTGCATCCTTCTGATTGGTTCAGTGAATCTGTTTCTTTGCCAGTCTTTGCTTAAGATTTGACACATTAAATCTTGGAAACTCCAGTGGGCAATATGAAACTTTCTAAAACCAGACCGTGCAGATCGAGCGGATGTTGTTTAAAATTCCATTAAGACCATCATGTATCAACTAGGTTTTAGGCAAAAGAAATGGCTTGGGAAACATACCACATCAGGTATGGCTGATGGTGTTGTACTCCTAATTGATAGTTTATTTTTATAAAACTGCTCCTTTCGTCCCAAAGACAAGTAGCGTAAACCATTTTGGAATAAAAAGGACAATCAGGCTCTGGGTTAACACACTTGTTGAAAGTGGAAATAAAAGCATTGCGTGGGGAGTGGCTTAGTATGTGACGAACTCTCCCTGGGCGATAGATGGTCATGTGAAATAATTTGTAAACCATATTGTTCAGTGTCACGTCAATGTTGCATCACAGTTAATATAATAAGGACCTGGTTGGCAGCTTCAGCACCTAAATTGAGCCTACATTTTCCGAGCCATGCCTCACGGCACCTTTAGTATCCTGGTTTAAGAAGCCGTCTGTTTCTACCTTACAATGAAGCCGTTAGTATTGTGATATTGTTATCAGTAAGGACGGACCTAAGCCCATATCGACGTTTGTGTCAAACAGGTCTTTAGATGGCCCATCTGCTATTTTATTAGTTTCCGAAACGATTTATGCAAAAAAGCCTCAAATACACTCCCCCGTCACACACACAGAAACACTTGAACCCTGCTGATTATTCGCTGCCATTAGGCTGTGACGTTGATTGGTGCTGTTGCTGACTAAACTCTGTTGGTGTGTTAGACATTGAGGAGAGCCGGCAGAGTGACAGGCCCTGACTCAGACTGACACTGCAGGAGGTCACAGCCTGATTCATATCCAGGTTACCACCTGTTTCCCACCATGTGCCAATAGGCAGTCATTATAATGATGCATACAATTTATTAAGGGAGGATGACACACGGATGAACATCGACAGACTGCTCCCTCACCTACCTGTACAATGGAGGTGTGGTCAAATCTCCCTTCCATCAACATCCTTCCATGTCGTGATCCAGTGCTAGTGATAACATGGAGGACATAATGGGAGCTGGCGTAGCCTAGATATACCTCGGAGCTGGTTTCTCAAATATTATCCACCTGGATTATGCCCATCGGATAGTAAAAATGGCATAGAAATTTAATGAATAGAAGTCTCCTTTGAAGTCAGTGATTTGTCTGTTGTAATCATTGTTTCTGTCGGTGGATTATGATGTTTTCAAGGCCTATACTAATTATTAGGAGACCCATAAACTCAAATCTGATTAAGCTGACAATACAAAATAGAAAACGTTGTGTTGAATGACCAACCGGCACCTTTTTCTATAATTTCTGAATACATTTCATCAGTAAAATAGATTGCTCGTCTTTATAGTGGCCCAATTAATGACCAGTCATCAGTATTGGTGCAGAAATGCCAGAGCACAAGGCAAGCGTGTGTGTGTGTGTGTGTGTGTGTGTGTGTGTGTGTGTGTGTGTGTGTGTGTGTGTGTGTG
>JACXGI010002589.1:0-71445 GCA_016801175.1 Esox masquinongy
ACACTACCATACAGTGGTTAAACACTACCATAAACACTACCATACAGTGGTTAAACACTAACATAAATACTATCATACAGTGGGTAAACATTACCATAAAACACTACCATGCAGTGGTTAATCACTACCATAAACACTACCATACAGTGGTTAAACAATACCATGAATACTATCATACAGTGGGTAAACACTACCATAGAGTAGTGAAACACTACCATAAACACTACCATAGAGTAGTGAAACACTACCATATACACTACCATACAGTGGTTAAACAATACCATGAATACTATCATACAGTGGGTAAACACTACCATAGAGTAGTGAAACACTACCATAAACACTACCATAAAGTAGTGAAACACTACCATACAGTGGTTAAACACTAACATAAATACTATCATACAGTGGTTAAACACTACCATAAACACTACCAACCAGTGGTTAAACACTACCATAATCACTACCATACAGTGGTTAAACACTAACATAAATACTATCCTGCAGTGGATAAACACTACCACAAACACTACTATACAGTGGTTAAACACTACCATAAACACTACCATACAGTGGTTAAACACTAACATAAATACTATCATACAGTGGGTAAACACTACCATAAAACACTACCATGCAGTGGTTAATCACTACCATAAACACTACCATACAGTGGTTAAACACTACCATAAACACTACCATTCAGTGGTTAAACAATACCATGAATACTATCATACAGTGGGTAAACACTACCATAAACACTACCATACAGTGGTTAAACACTAACATAAATACTATCATACGGTGGATAAACACTACCACAAACACTACTATACAGTGGTTAAACACTACCATAAACACTACCAACCAGTGGTTAAACAATACCATACGGTATAGATGATAAATAACCACGTCAGTTTGTGAGGGGAAACTATGAGAATGAATGAGTCATGAAATCATTTTTGACATCAGTTAGAGGCAGGAGAACTCCAGCTCCACTGTCAGCCCAGGCACCTGACAGGCTGGCTGGCTGACTGGCTAACTGACTGGCTGGCTGGCCTGGCGTATGATTGAGAATCACCCTGGGCTCAGGCTGCCTTATAAGTCACTGCAGTGATTGAAGCCGCAGTCACAGAGTGAGGGCGCTTTTAAATGATTGATTGCACTCTGGACTAACAAGAGGATCTCGTCAGCACAGTAGAGGCTTAGGCATGATTGACGGCTACCCTCGCAGAAACCTCCCCCTTCCCTGCGCATCAACCTGACCCCAACCCCATTAGCCAACACTGTGAATATGCCAGCAGCGTTTACTCTTGACAGTGCAGTTACTGTACCCAGCCTCTGTAAAGGTGAGCATAGAAAAATCAGGAGATTTCTCATTATCAGGAACTAATGCATCGCTATTCAAAGGCCATCTGAGCCCTACATGTGCACTGGGGACAGTGAAGACACACGTGTGAGCACACACACACACACCTCCTACTATCCTCCAACTATACTTAGATGAACATGTAAACGTAAATACCACCTAGTCCAAACATAACGATTGGTGTATTGATGTGGCGGGTTAAATGAGCATTGTGACAAGGCCATTTTTTTATTGTGGTACTGTTCTTCCAGTGGGCATGTAAGGCATCAGCCTAAAACCATGGCTCTTTGTTCTTTATGTGATTTAAAGCAGGCAGCGCCTTTGTTCCTCTGCCTCGCTGTCGTCTCAGAATTGCCTCTAAGGGGGCTCGTTGAAAGTGGGGGTATTTCTCCCCTCAAAGGGATTAAGCTACTTTGAAAAGGTTCTCTCAAGGCTTAAAAGGAAGTGAGTAGTCTGAGGAAAATAAGAAGTGGGTGTCTGAGTTATGATGAAAGAACGTTGGAGGATAAAACAACAGGGAGTGATTCTCATGATTAGAGGACAAAGATCCAATAAAGGACTCGCTGGCACTGGATCAGACCAGTGGACACCCTTCGCCCTCTCCTGGGCAACAGCAGAGGCTTGTGGGAAAGACCCTTCAGAACACAACAGGAAATCCAACTATTTCATATATAGCATTTTCATATATAAGTCCTGGACAGTTAACACCACCTTCACATTCAACACACCGCCAGCTGCATTTCATACAAACTCAAGGAAATTCACGACATGGCAGCTCCCTATTTCAGGCAGCAAATAAGTGGGTGTTCTGAATTGCTGACCCTTCCACCTAGCTCAGAACACAGGGGCCGAGGATAACATACAACAGGACAAGGCAAGAACACCATCTAACCTACTCTGCACCTCACCTGCACTTCCATCTTGTATGAGACAAGCATGTCTGTCAATACAGCAGACAGAAATAACCCTGGCCTCATGAATAGATGAATAATGCAACAGGTGTCAGCCCTCTCTGTACAAATGCCCCCCTGGGATGGAGGGCCAGATGACTTGGAGGCAGTAGGGAGAGGTGTTTGGTTCTGGGATTGCTCGCTTCAGAATCTCACAGTGCCGAGGTGTACATTTTTAAATCTCCTCCAATGGAAGACCATGGTTCAGCACCTCAGTGCCTGTACTCAACAGTGGAACCTCAAAAACTATTCTAAACATATTGGAACCACAATCTTCTTTCTATTCTTAACATAGCAGAACTCAGTGTCTACGCTCCATAGTTGAACCTCAGATGTCTGGTTTGTCAACAGAAATGCCCTTCGATCCTGATGTATGGATTTACAATTGCATTTTCCCAGAAACACGGGTTAGCAAACATTAGTTCTAGAAACAAAACGAATTGTGAATAAATGAAACGGAAATGGGACCAGCTCATTGGAAGTGCCAAAAAGCAACAAAATACTATTCTCCCATGGCAGGGTCTGTCTGTGTGCTGCAAGAGTGAGGATCCTTTTACTTTGAAGAATGTAATAAGGTAGAGTGTTAGCTAGATCTGCAGGGGTATTAGAGCAGCGACCAGGAAGCTGCTCTCTCAGTGTATTGGTACAGTGTCAACTGCAGGAAGTGGGGGGGGGGCTGTGTGAACGTCTGTGCTGCCTAAGAATCAGGACAGGGTTAAGGTTAGGGTACAGAACGGAATCGTCCATCCTCCATCTCGATAGACCCGCTAGCAGCATACCTTCCTCTGGAGTCTGTAAAATAGCTTTCTCCACCAGAGCCAGGCTTTCATTCCTTCTCTACAGTACCAGAGCCTTAGTGTGCGCAGCTGACGCCTCTGTAGCCGCTGCCCACACATTTCAAATGGCTAAATCCATTGACAGATGGCACTGTGGGCTCCGGTGTTTAACATCCACTGGGAAGTGGCAACACTGATCACACAACGTCCAAAACCCTCACTGGGTTAGGTGCAAATAGACATTCATGGTGGAATTTGAGAAGAGAGGACGTTAATTTCAGATGTCACTTATTTCATCAAGTTCCCTGCATCCGCATACAAGTATTTCGCCAATGTATTATTCTTAAAAGGATACATGCACAAACACAAACACAGACAGTTCAGCAGTTATATAATCACTTCAGCATGATTTGATACTGTAGTGTTTTAATTAAGTTCTACTACCATCTGTGATAAGCCCCTTAATGAAATATGAACAGCTTTCCAGGTGATTTCTGAAGTCACCCACCAGTAGCCTATCCTGCCCCCATTATCTTTTAATCAAGGCAATCTGGGCCACTCCGGTGTGGTTATGGCCTCCATCCCGTGGAGGGGGTTCCTCATAGAGACATCTCATGGGCGCATTTCTTCATTTTGCCAGGGAGATGTCTCACTCTGGGACATCCCTTCTGCAGGGCAGGGGCAAAAAGCAGAAAGGACCAGCCTGGATCAAAATGGACAGGTTTTATCAATGGACGGGATTTAGACAAAATGTGTCTATTTTTATCTTCATGCTCAAACATCATTGGTTCTGCCTCAGCAGATTGATGCAAGCACCAAACAGAATGGGGGTGAGTCCGTTTTGGTGCCCATATTCAGGGGTAATATAACAACAACAAACAGCATTACCTGTTGAGAGGTATGTCAATGTTGAGGGTTGACATCATCTGATTCCATTGAAACTTGTTATTAATATTTGGACATGCACAGAGACATTATAGCCAATAGTCAATTTTTCTTTCTCTCTTTTATCATTTTAAGTAAAAAAATACAACAACATTGTAAAGCGTTGGTCTCATGTTTTGTAAAATAAAAGGTCCCAGACCTTTTCCATACACACAAAAACGTATTTCTCTCGTAAAATCCACAGATGAGGGCCTATATAATATATTTCAATAGATCACATTTTTTTATTTTTTTAAATCACAAAAAAAATGAAATTGTTGTGTTAATATTTTTGTGCAACATAGCTTGCTATACCAATGCATTGAAATGTCTACCATTACACAAACACCGCCAGGAGCTCTCCATGACCACCTTTATGTTAATAAAAGCAATAAATTCTGCTTCTATAACAATTTTTATTACTTACAGAATCTCAAAGCACTCAAAAAGACAATTAAATTAGCATAGTAAAAAACTAAAAGATGCATCTACAGTTGCAGTCAAAAGCCAATTTCTCTTCTTATTAGTGTCCTTCAGAAGTGGTTTCTTTGCAGAAATTGGAACCATAAAGGTCTGATTCACTCAGTCTCCTCTGAACAGTTGATGTTGAGATGTGTCTGCTACTTGAACTCTGTGAAGAATTTATTTTGGCTGCAATGTGAGGTGAAGTTAATTGCTGATTTCTGAGGCTGGTAACTTTAATTAACTTATCCTCTGCAGCAGAGGTAACTCTGGGTCTTCCTTTCCCGTAGTGGTCCTCATGAGAGCCGGTTTCATCATAGAGCTTGATGATTTTAGCGACTGCACTTGAACAAGCTTACAAAGTTTTTCACATATTCCGGATTGATTGACCGTCATGTCTTAAAGTAATGATGGACTGTTGTTTCTCTTTGCTCATTTGAGCTGTTCTTGCCATAATATGGTCTACAACAGTACAGATAGATAGTCGTCTATATACCAACCCAACTATGTCACAATACAACTGATTGGCTCAAACACATTAAGAGAAACAGTGGCCCCATTTCTTGTCTGAACTTCCACGCTTTCCTTCCGAGTTTGATTGACAAACTCGGAAGCTCCTTTCCGAGTTTGATTGACAGTTGTTTCTCTTCCTTATTCACATGGACGTGTGTGCAAAAGAGAAGCGCTATCGCCGATCCAGGGATATGTTTTGACAGCGAAACCGAAATTTCACCATCATAGACCGTGCAATTTTTAATGGCAAGACAGCACAGGTAAGAACCCTTAGCAATGTGGTCATATGTGTTTCTTTTGAGAAAGTTGTCAATACACTGTTATTTATTTTTTGCGAATTGTACAAAATAGACTAGCTATTTACACAGCTCAGTGTAGCCTAGTTAGCCAATCTTAGACTGCAATAGTTGACTGGGAGCTAGCTATATATGTCAGTTGTACAGACGTAACAAATAATAATGAGAATACAAAAACTTATTGGGGATTCGTTAACAAGATTAAATGTTTCACAAACTGCACAACTGCATGGTGCTAAGCATTTTGAAATTACTCACCGGTCTGAAAAAGATTCTGCACTAATGCCCGATAGAGAATAAAGTTTCCGAATAATAATGAAAATTAGTATTACCTGTTCCAATAAAAGCGCTAACTCAGAGTTCGACGTCATTCTTAGCCTTGCTAACGTTAGCTTCGGGTTCCTGGTTGCTAGTCTAATAATGTTGTAGTAGACAAGGGAGCAATTGGCAGTTTGTCGTTCTGGCCTCTAGCTGCCATTATTGTTCCTTACAGTATGCAAACTTCGCTCCCTATTGCGTACTTATGCTATATATTGTATATCATCCAGGTAAAATGTGCGTTCACAAAATAAGCCGAGGAAGGGCGGCCTCGCAGATGGTGATTGGCTGAAATGGGATTGCTGGAACAGAATTGTCCAGCGAGTACTGGCACATTCCAAAAAATTATAAATTGACATTCCACTGGCACTGAACTGTCTCATTAGTCTCATTATCTTACACAACATGTTTATTGTGTGCAAAGGCTGTTATCAAGGCAAAGGATGGGCACTTTGAAGAATCTACAGTATGAAATGTATATTTATCTGTTTAACACTTTTTTGAATTCTGCATGATTCCATGTGTTATTTTATAATGTTGATGTCTTCACTATAATTCTACAATGTGGAAAATAATAAAAAAATAAACAAATACCCTTGAATGAGTAGGTGTGTCCAAACCATTGACTGGTACTGTACATAAGTAGGCCAGGTCTGGACTATTTAGTAGGAAAGATGTTTGTAACCAACCTAAGATAGACCAAATGTTTTTTTTTCAGAGTGAGACTAGTGAAGCCATGTGGGCAAAACCTAGCAAGGAGGAGGGCAGAGTCAAGCACAAGCTACTAAGATCCTATTGACACATTCTAGGAATATTTTTTTTTTCTGTTGGGAACTTCAAATCTGTGAAGCGCATGTGCTTATTTAGCCCTGCACTTATTCTAAACAATATAATTTTTGTATATAAGTATCATGATTAGAAAATGTAGACCACACTGTTCACATATTCTACTTTTGGGAAAAATGAACTGCATTGAGCTGAGACGTTTCATTGATAATAAAGCTGGGAGACTGACGGAGTAGTTCCATCCTGTTCCATAAGCGGCCTGGCCACTGGGCTTCTTCTCATGAGTATAGACAACAAGCTTCAGATTTAAACATCCAATGGGCCATCTAGAACTGAGTTCTATCTGTGCTAGCAGTGTCGGTGGTGACATCTGATAAGTATGCAGGTGTCTCTGATTAAAAAACATTTCCATGCTGGTGGGTGCTGCCATATAAATATAACCAAGCCTGAACCAAAACATAGGCTGAAAATAATTTTCACACCATCTTACAGGAAAAGAGACAGCACCTTCTCTGAGAAATCCGAGATGACACCTTCGATTTTGCTCCTTCAATGCTAAATATATCATACTTAAACTAAAATGTAATGCATTCTGAACTGATCACACATTTGACATTATATTACAGATGGCACTTCTGCTTGGTTAAAAGATAAGTAAAATGTAATAGGAAATCCTTGTTTTTGTGCACATTAAATCCCTATAAATACTGGAGCTCCCCAAAACAGCCTCCCAAAAAAACACTTTTAATTTATCTGCTTGCACTGCAGTATGTCGCCTCACATTGAAGGTTTTTCCAATTTGTACAAATGGAGCTACAAGTAAATCATAAAACAATTTGACATATACAGTTAAAACATACACTGCCATTCAAAAGTTTGGGTCACTTAGAAATGTCCTTATCTTTGTAAGAAAAGCTAATGTTTCCTTTAAAATAACATCAAATAATAATAAGAAATACAGCGCAGACATTGTTAATGTTGTAAATGACTATAGTAGCTGGAAACAGCTGACATTCAGTGGAATATTAACATAGGCATACAGAGGCCCATTATCAGCAACCATCACTTGTGTTCCAATGGTACATTGTGTTTGCTGATCCAAGTTATCATTTTAAAAGGCTAATTGATCATTAGAAAACCCTTTTGCGATAATGTTAGCACCGCTGAAAACTGTCGTGCTGATTAAAGTAGCAATAAAACTGGCCTTCTTTAGACTAGTTCAGTATCTGGAGGATCAGCAATTGTGGGTTCGATTACAGGCTCAAAATGACCAGAAATAAATAACTTTCTGTTATTTGAAGGCTATTCCATGCAAGAAATTGCCAAGAAACTGAAGATCTACAACTATGTATTACTCCCTTCACAGAACAACGCAAACTGTCTCTAACTAGAATAGAAAGAGGAGTGGGAGGCCCTGGTGCAAAACTGAGCAAGAGGACAAATACATTAGTGTCTAGTTTGAGAAACAGACACCTTACAGGTACTCAACTGCAGCTTTATTAAATAGCACCCACAAAACACCAGTCTCAACGTCAATAGTAAAGAGGTGACTCCAGGATGCTGGCCTTCTAGGCAGAGTTGCAAAGAAAAAGCCATATCTCAGTCTGGCCAATTAAAAGAAAAAAATAAGATGGACAAAAAACACTAACACTGGACAGAGGAAGATTGGAAAAAAGTGTTATGAACAGTGAAATCTTATTGTTTGAGGTGTTCGTATCACAAAGAAGAACATGAGACACAGACCAAATGAAAAGATGCTGGAGGAGTGCTTGATGCCATCTGTCAAGCATGATGGAGGCAAAATGATGGTCTGGGGGGTGTTTTGGTGGTAGTAAAGTGGGACATTAGAACAGGGTAAAAGGGTTTTTGAAGAAGGAAGGCTATCACTCCATTTTGCCCTATGTACGGCACTTGATTGGAGATCATAAGAAGTGCCCATCAAGCCAAACCAACTTGTGGGAGGTGCTTCAGGAAGCATGAGGTGAAATCTCTTCAGATTGCCTCAACAAATTGACAAATAAAATGCCAAAGGTCTGCAAGGCTGTAATTGCTGCAAATAGAGGATTCTTTGACAAAAGCAAAGTTTGAAGGACACAATTATTATTTCAATAAAAAAATCATTATTTCTAACTTTGTCATTGACTATTATGTCCTATTCATTTTGCTATATTTCCTATTCAAACTCATTTCATGTATGTTTTCATGGAAAACACAGACATTTCGAAGTGACCCCAAACTTTTGAATGGTATATGTGGGGCCCATTTTGCAGGCCCAAAATTCTAAATGGGCCCCATGAACGCAGCTCGGCTGCCCCCCCTTGACAAGGCATAACTGCCCTGAATCATGTCTTGTCTGGGGGAGGATAAAGGATTCCAGAAAGAGTGCTGGACTGTATTGGCCTTAAACTGTACTGACCTTGATGCTCCTCTTTTTCACTTTCCCACATTTTAGATGACTTGAGTCGTACACAACTTTCCACCTATATAGCCTCTGCCATCTTTGACTTCTTTTTGTTGGTAATGACATTCTTTACTAATTTATTATCAACATAACCACTTGTTTTTGCACTCCTAGCACAATTTTTTTTATTTTATTTTAGGCATCACATCAGAAAAGAAAACATTTGTTCTCATTATAATATATTGTAAGACTGTGTAAGGTAGGCTGTTTGAAAGTAATTAAAAACACCTATGCGATCTGTTTCAATACAAAGTAACCAGATTTATCATAATAGGAACACTAGGGGTATTCAGGAAAAAAACAAAACTGAATAACTCATTATTTGACTAAGCTATTTTAAAATATATGGTTTTGGCAATAAATATACAACACTGTGCAAAGTTTATATTGATCATGATGAAAACATTTTTGCTCCGTAGAGGTGACTTTCATGCAAGTGTAAAATGTATTGGAAAATGTGAGTTATATTTGTTTCACATCTAGCATGTTGTTGTTTTACGCTAAGCTACAGTAGATAGCTAATCTCTTATTTAAACATTAACTATGAGTACTTAAACACAAAAATCTGAGGATATTTTTCAGTAACTAATCATTTTTCTGCGACTTCTACATGGACCATCAGTATGTAGTAGCAATTCAACATCCATAAATTAATATTATGCAAATCTCAGTGTCTTAAAATGTACATGGTTGTAACAAGCATATACTGTACAGTTGACTCTAAAACTATTAGCAGCTTTCAAGAAATTTAGCAAAGGTGAATGCAAAAAATAAACAACACAAACAATTAATCATATTTTGGGATCGAACATAATATACTTTTATTTCAACGCAATCATTTCATGAACACAAAACATTTTATTGGGCAATATCCATTTTTCTGCAAAACACAAGTTTCAAAAGTATTGGCACCCCTAAAGAATATTTAAAATAAAATCGAACAAAGTGGAGTCTGTTATGAAATTCAATGCTTTTTGGTTGGTCTCAGTCTCCAGGAACTGAATATGATACTTTTCATCTTTTCCTGTTCCCTGGGTAGAAATATGAAATCACATGCATGTAAAATTCCTTTGTCATCCATCGCCATGGTTAAAACCCATGTGCTTTCTGCCAAAAAGAAACAGATGGTAGTTGACCTACACAGATCAGGTAAAGGACATAAAAAATACATACAGTTGAAAATACCACCAGGCACTGTTAGGCACTGCCAAACATCAATATCAACAGAGTAATGGTTGCAGGACCACAAAATCTGTGTCTGGCCATCACAGGCTCCGGACATAAATCTAAATGAAGATGTGATCTCTCTTCAAGAGGGCAGTCCACTAGCGCAAACCTACGACGATCAGGGATGTTAAATCTAAATGAAGATGTGATCTGTCTTCAAGAGGGCAGTCCACTAGCACAAACCTAAGACTATCAGGGATGTTAAATCTAAATGAAGATGTGATCTGTCTTCAAGAGGGCAGTCCACTAGCGCAAACCTAAGACTATCAGGGATGTTAAAATGCGCTTCATGGAGGAGTGGTCCAAGGTCCATCAAGAAGGGTTCGCCAGCCTTGTCAGACTTTACAGGAGGAGACTCAGTGCTGTTATCCACTCCATGGGAGGATTCATCAAATATGGATGGTGGGGGTGCCAATAATTTTAAAACGTTGGCTTTTCAGATAAATATCATACTACTTATCATTTTTTGTTTCACAAATTGTGTTGTTGAAATGAAAGGACACAGCTCCCTCTTTTGTTTGAGCTAAAATATGACTCATTGTTTATGGTGATGATTTTTTGCATACACTTTTGATCAACTTCATGAAGGGTTCCAATACTTTTTAACTTGACTGTATATTGGTAGAGGCATTAAACATCACAAATATATATATCTATGGGTTTAGCAGGAAGGCTTACTCTAGCCCTGTTACAGTAGAATATGTACAACAAATGTTCTAGCCTTTCTTCCTTTGTCTCACAAAAACCCTGTCAAACTCAGCCCTGTTTACAGTGGGACTCACTCATGAAGAGTTGATGAGAGCATTGTTTTAACCGATGGCTTGAAATGGCTATCTGCTGGCATTTCTTATAGGCCAACCTGGCAAAAGTAGCCACAATGCTATGGGCCGGCCAGCTACAGTAAGCACAATCCTTGTCAGCCAATTAAAGTCATCTACGTAGTTGGATGTGATCCAACACTTTCACACTAAAGCATCCTTACTACAGGTCCAGCAGCGTGTTCCTATTAACAACATATCACAGCTTGACAATTAGCTCAAAGCAATTGATGACCATTTATGTTTTAGCATGTAAAATAAATACACCACTAGTGGCGTGATTACAAAACCCCAGTGGGGAGGTAATTTGTCCTTTGACATGTGGACAGCATTCATGATGGTATTCTGTTGACAAGTGAGTTGCAGTCTCCACCTTGAAAATGAAGAGACTAAATGAATTCCATTAGAAATGTGTCCTCCTTTCTTTAGCAGTCTTAGCAGTTTAGTCTACAGGCAATAGTAATCATAATGTATTTTCAAATACATATACGTGTATCCGACCTTAGCTAAGCAGTATAAGCCGCATTACAATTTTCACACTGTAGATCTTTGTTCAATTCCCATAGGCTCTGAATGTCATGTTTTCTGGAGGGCTATCCTAGACATTCAGAAAATAAATCTAGGCTATTATATTTTATATATATATATACTGTATGAAGATACGTTTCATGCATTCCATCCAGAGAGGGTCGTAGTTGCTTTATAAACTATGAATGCAAATGAGACTTAGGTGTAGCCTACATTTTAATTAACCTTTACAACTGATTAAGGCACACAGATGGTAATCAAAACTCTTCTCTTAGCGCTTTTAGGATACTTTCATGTTCTGGACCCGTAGTGGCTGGTTCCTGTGTCATTTAGTTTATTTTATCTAGGAAGTTTCCATTTTAAAATCTTTTTATACTGCCCCCTACTGGGAATCAAACCCACATCTCTGATGCCACAAAGGATCTTAAATATGCTTCTGAAGCCCAAGTTGACTTGTATAAAAAGGGACAGAACCCCCGCAAGGCAGCAGGGCCTGGCGGTGTCTCCCCATCCGCCCTAAAGCACTGTGCAGATCAGCTCTCTGTGGTGTTTACTGACATTTTTAACACCTCACTGGAGACATGCTGCGCTCCAGCCTGCTTCAAATCCTCCACCATCATCCCAGTCCCCAAGAAGTCAAGGACCACAGGACTTAATGACTACAGACCCGTCCCTCTGACCTCTGTGGTTGTGAAGTCATTTGAGCGTCTTGTGCTGTCCCACCTCAAGACCATCACCCACCCTTTACTAGACCCACTGCAGTTTGCCTACAGAGCCAACAGGTCTGGGGACAACATGGTCAACATGGCTCTTCACTTCATCCTCCAGCATCTGGACTCCCCTGGAACCTACGCCAGAATCCTGTTTGTGGACTTCAGTTCCGCATTCAACACCATCACTCCCACTTCGCTCCAGGACAAGCTCTCCCAACTGGGAGTGCCTGAGTCCACATGCAGGTGGATCACAGTCTTCCTGTCCAACTGGAGGCAACACGTGAGGCTGGGGAAGCACTTGTCTGACCCCTTGACCATCAGCACTGGCTCTGCGTCCTGTCCTGTACTCTTCTCCCTGTACACTAGGGATGGGCACGGATAGTCGAATATCCTAAATTAATTCAGTATTCGAGAACTTGTGTGTGTATTCAATTTTGCCCCACTTTTCCCTGTAAATACTTTTTACATAGCCTATATGTATTTTTTTTATGTATTAAGTACTATTAAAATTCCAATCTCAAATTTTTACATATGATGATATACCATGACATTTAAAAAAATGTATATTTTGTATTATTTTTTAGGTCATTTTTGTAACATGCTCCTTCACACGTGTTTGTTGTTTACAATCGTCAATCAAAGCGGTAGTAGTGTGGTGGGGCCCAGACAGAAAGACACAATATATACAGCATAGCCTACTGTTAGCAAGTGGATGAAAGTTAACTAATTCAAGGGAAAATGGAATATATTTACTGAATGAATGTTACCTACGGAAAAGTTATTTGGCCACAAAAAGCTCCGTAAAGTTAGGCTAGGCTGTGGATGAAAGGTCAGAAAACGGTGAGTTAACCAAATAGCATACAGCTGGCTAGCTTAGCTAACTAATTTTTTAGACTCTTCCGTCCAATAAACTCAGTGTTATGTGTTGATAAATATTGTCTTTTAGTTCTGTAGCCGAGTTTTGCATGTTTACCACACTGCTTCCTCTATATGCGCGCTCGCTCTTTTGTCACCTGAACGGCCATTAAGCCAATGTTCATGGGAACTACACCCACTCCTTTGTGCATTATGTAGTAGCGCTCATGTTGTATTGGTAGGTTTTAAAAACATGTATTTCGGTCAAACAAATACTATTCGAATAATAACACCTACTATTCGCATAGTAAAATCTTGTCCAGTGCACATCCCTACTGTACACCAATAGCTGCACCTCCTGTCACCACTCTGTCAATGACACCACCCTCATCTGACTTATTTCTGATGGAGACGAGTCCATCTACAGGTGGGAGATTGACCATCTGGTGTCCTGGTGTAGTCAGAACAACCTGGAGCTCAAAGACAGTGGAGATAATAGCGGACTTCAGGAGAAGCCCAGCTGCCCCCACCCCCATGGCTCCGCAGTCGACTCTGTGGAGTCCTTTCACTTCCTGGGCGATCACTTCTTGGGCACCACCATCGCCCAGAACCACCATCGCCCAGGACCTCAAGTGGGAGCTGAACATCACCTCTCTTACCAAGAAAGCATAGCAGAGGATGTACTTCCTGCGGCAGCTGAAGAAGTTCAACCTGCCAAAGACTATGATGGTGCACTTCTACACTGCCATCATAGAGTCCATCCTGACATCCTCCATCACCGTCTGGTACGCTGCAACCACTGCCAAGGACAAAGGCAGGCTGCAGCGAATCATCTGCTCTGCAGAGAGGGTGATTGACTGCAATCTGCCGTCTCTACACAACCTCCACACCTCCAGGACACGGGGGCGAGCGGCAAAGATTGGGGCTGATCCCTCTCACCCTGAAAATGAACTATTCAGAACTCTCCCCTCTAGCAGAAGGTTGAGGTCTATCAGAACCAAAGCCTTTCTCCACAAGAACAGTTTCTTTTCCTACAGCAGTAGGCCTCATGAACAGGTTCCTGGACCCAAACTGACTATACCCTCTCCCCAAGTACGCACACAACCCTCAACTGGACAAATCTATAACCCCTCCCCACATACACACACAACCCTCAACTGGGCAAATCTATAACCCCTCCCTACATACACACACAACCCTCAACTGGGCAAATCTATAACCCCTCCCCACATTCACACACTCAACCCTCAACTGGAAAAATCTATTCCATCTCCCCACATACACACACAACCCTCAACTGGACAAACCTTACACCTTACATATTTTTAATTATTTAGTAACATATTGCTCACAGTCTACTGTTTTAATGGGCACTAACGGGCCAGAACAAATTCCTTGTTTGTTGTGAAACTTACTTGGCAATAAAGCTCTTTCTGATTCTGATAATAAACATGATTGGATGGTGGCAAATTCAATTGAATATAGTTTAAATTGACTGATAGGTTGATTTGTAATTTTGTTATTGGATTGAATTTTCTCAGTCACAGCACTGTTGCTAACTCTACCATGTTGGCCAATTACAAAAGATAGCAGCTAGCCATTTCAGACCAATGCTTTGTGCCAATGGTTTTAGCAAAAGTACACAAGTTTGGCCCGACTATGTTTCCAAGGGGACTGACGGCATGTCGGCATGTCCTTGGCATTGACAGGGTATAATAGTCATAAAGTATAATGAGATGTGAGTAGTGTAATGTTACTGGTGCTGTGACTGTTATTGCATTATAATGTCTCAAAGGCTGAAATATAATCACTATAATAGCATATTTTATTATTTGGCTTTGAAACATTTTAGAAGTAATTTAAATTGGAATCCAATTACCAGTCTCTAACATCCCATTGGGTGACACAGTTGTAATTATTTGGAAATGGTAACAGTACAGAGCTCTCAGAGATTCCAAAGCAATTATGAATTAATTGAAACAAGATATCCCAATGAATTTGTGATGACTGAACTTGAACAAAAAATTCATTGTTTATGTGCCAATATCAATTTTAAAACTTTTATTATGGTAAATTGCTCTTAAATAATTTTAAAACACTTCTTAACAACTTGACAGAACAATACAATTGAAGAAGTAAAAATACATAGGGACCTTACCCCTCAAAAAAACGAAAATAGAGTTATACATATTGCATAAAGAACACACAGACTGACAAATGAGAGTAACCGCAACCTTTTGAACTTTTCAAAGTAGGGAACAAGTAATGCCTTGCGGATGGTCAACAGTGACAGCAGCTGCGGACCACATTTATGCTAGCAGATAACACACAAATTGCTGTGGTCTGGCTGAAAGTGCCGGAACAATTGTTTTGGAAACTGGGAATGGGCTAAAATAGTGGAACAGCATCCAACCACCACCGTGTTTATGCTCAGAAGACTACAACAACAGCACGAAAAGGAAGCACTTAGGGAGACAAATTGACTAGAACAAATAGTGACCCAAATCAGAGACAACGAAAAATGCTAGCAGATTTAGCAAATGAACCGGAGTACTCCGAACCATATCTCAAAGTATACTGGACAAATCTTCCTGTTCTTATCACTGAAATCCACACTGATTATGTGAATAGGAATGAATGAGATACCTGCCCGGTAAATAAATGGTTTCTGTTATTCACCAGATCTCTGCTTGATGTATGCCTCACTCTCCTTCCTGTTTAGACGGTGTGGGGGGGTTGGATGGAGTAGGGGGTACTGCTGGGTGGATATGGGGCCGGTGAAGGAGCTCTTTACGCATGCAGAGGACATGAAGCTCCTCCAGACTCATTAAAACCCACGTCACGTCGACTGAGAACACTCTCCGCTCACTCCGCACCCTCTGTGTGGCCTTTACTTTACGGGGAGAAAGAAGCAGCTCTGCTAGCCAGCGCCAGCCAACACCCGGTTGTTTATAGCAGATACACATTGATGCGACATGGGACGGCTTGTGTGACTGTTGAAGACAACCACAGATTTAGTAAGACGCCCTGCTGATTTGTCAAGGCACTGGTTACATTTTAATAAAGCCAGGGGAACTGCGGGGTTGTTTTAGTGGAAACATACTCACCGGAATGGCTTCCTGGCGTCATTATGTTACAGTGTGAAAGTTGTTTATGCGCTCCTAACAACAGGATATCCCATCCTTGGATCTTATTCATACTCTTGACCACAAGACGAAAACGGTCTCCATAAACAACTCGGCAGTCTCTTTTAATGAAATGGAAATGCTGTATATTCTCTTCCCAAAAACCCCCATAGCAGAGGAAAGCAGTGCATACAAAAAAATCCCTTTATCATATTCAAACTGTCAATTTGTTTATGGCTATTAAAACACAGGGAACATAGTTAAAGTACTAGTGTTTGTTTTTCCATAACATTAAATTGAAACGTCAGAGGCTATCGGTTAGACTTCTGCCTATGGCTAACTTCCCTACTATACAGTAGGTTTCAGAAAAGAAGTCCTATCTCAGTCTATACCAGTAGCCTACAAATGTATAGCCACACATGAACAAGGCCTCCTCGGAAGTCCCACCAACAGAATGGGAAGTAGGAGTGAGGAACAAGTGGAGTGCAGCTAAGCTGAACCAGAGGGTGAGCCGAGCAGGTGCCTCCTGAGATATTCCACTGGCTGTGTGATGCCTGTTCCCTTGTTTATCCCATTCAGCGGCTCTTGCTGCATATCAATGAGTGTCAAAGAGCCTGGGGATGTCTGCACAGATACCCAGGCAGCACAGCACCGACTGCCGGCACACCGCTTCGCGTTCAAACAGACGCTATTAGACAGGCGTTGCCATTGATCTCAACACACTCTGAAGGTTTAGTCACAAAGTCCCTTAATACTTTTCAAAGAAAAGTAAAACATTTGGGAGGTCACTTTGTCAAGATAGTATTTACAGGGATAAAACCTGTGCCATTTGAACTGCATCTAACCCCCGCGGTGTCCTGAAAACTGTCCTATTTTTCCACCTGTGCATTTTGTTGAAATATACAGGGGAGGTGGTTTCAGGGATGGTTTCAAATATGTACCGAGTCGTGGATTCCATATGTAGCATGCAGGGAAAAGGCTCCGCCACCATAAACGTCAACCCCGATGACGACGCTCATCTGCCAGCTGCCAACTAAACCAAGAAATGAACTGCTCAGGATCATCAACAGTGCTCTACAGTCTATCAGGCGCTTCATTGGCCATGCAATGAATAAAATATCAGCAAGAACCAGGAGAAAGGGTGGGTTGGGGGATAGAGAGAGGGTGAGAGGCTCATATTGTGAGACTGATATACAGAAACAAGAAAAAAATAACTCTGTTTATATGAATTATTGAAACATTGTTTCAATCACTACAACACTTTCTCAGAATTAGATCACTAGCTAATTCAGTATTGTCGTTTTTGCATTAGACTCCAGGATAATAATTTTCTTTTAAGAACCAGAAAGATGAAAGTGCATTCAGACATCTAATTTATGTCACAATAAAAACATCATGCTGTCATATGATGAAATACTGGAAATATACTGTATACTGTCTGTCTGGTTAAAACAGTGAGTGACAGTAGAAGATATACTGTGTTTTAGGGGGAAAGAAAATAGTGGATTGATCAATATTTCAAAGCGGTCTGGAGACACTTTTTGAATGGCTGGCTGAGGCTCCTCTCAGAGAATAGACAGTGTTTGTAGAAGACAAGCTAATACAGGGGGTGTCACAGCATCGTATCCCAGTCATCTACAGTAAAACAAGAATCTGATAAGGCCACATTCAAACAGCCAACAGCAGATTGTAAACAATGTTAAGTTTAACGAACAGGAAGATTGTGCATTCCATCTCTGGGAACAAAAAGAGAAAGATAAAAACTCTACAAACAAATCCATTATGACACTGATGTTAGCCAGGGTTAGGGCAGGTACTTCTTCTAATCTCATCATCATTTCATCAATAGCATTTATGCCTCCATCACAGGAACTGGTAACGTAGCACACCGGGACACAAGGTCTCAGTAGGAGACAAGGGGCTGGCAGAGCATTTTGGGATTTGCTCATCATCTCACCAGGGGGTTGGTTGGCTGGCACACACGGGCACACACACATTCCCACACACAAAGACACACACACACACACACGCACAGGGACAGACACGCCTGTTTTAGTGCTAATAAATGCTGCTGATTCATAGTTTATTCGTGGTTGGAGCCATTGAATGCAAAGCTTCGGACTGTATGTGAATTCATTCTTTTGATAGACGAAGGGTCCAGTCCTTGCTCATGTTGTCCAAATCAAGGCATGAATGGTCATGCAACCGCCACGGAGGTCAGAGAGATGTTGAATGTCAAAGCTATTGATCACACTAATAGAAACGCAACATCAATGACATAGTGACTTCATGCTTGCATTCCGTGTATGAACACACTGGTGGTTGGGGACAAAAGGAATACGGATACACAAGGCAGTGTTAATGCCTTCTATGCATTTACAAACTCATATTTGCACCAAGTGAATAGGCAATAGTTCTGTGACATGCACACGTGACCTGTCTGTCTCATACAGTGAATATAGTGATATGGTACATCAACACCGTGTAACATAACAAGAACAAGAGCATGCCAACCCATGCCAATGAAAATCATCAACAAGAGCGTCAGGCCTAACTATTTCACCGCTGGCCTAAAAGATCACGCAAACAACAAGGCGCAGTCGTTTTTGGATAGATTGGTCAGACCTTGATCCGTCTGTTCTCACATAAACAGTCACACACGTACAGCATGAGTATATACTAAGGGATCATCATTGGCCATCTCCAATTGATCTGTGCCATCAGCTATTTTATAAACACGGCCGACCTCTGCATAATGACCAAGAAGGGGACAATAGCTTAATGGCCCTCTGCACCCATGGCCATAGTCAAATCCATAATTCCTATTCACTCCGAATGGACGACTGGACAAGACGGTTATGGACATAATGGCAGCTAATGTTATTGGAAATCATAATGAGAAATATGAGGGTCGGTCATGCAAATAGTCATATTTCCATTCCAGTTGTAATTGCAAACAAAAAGCTTTCAGATCCCCAAGGGCATCAGGAGGTCATTGGCCTAATACACCACTTTCCTGGTTTGAAAAACACTAAATTCTTTGGCAACTCTTTCAACTCCAAAAATGATTAAACAAAGCAGTAGTCTTAAAAGCTAAATATGCCATAGGTTGCTTTCATCTGTGACACTAAGGTGAAACGGAGGGCTGCTGATACGCCAAGAAGCTCAAGCCTCCCAATTCAAAACACGTTAGTATGCTGTGATTTCGGACTTGATCTTGTCAACTGATAGGGTGACATTTGAAGGAGTACTCGGTTGGGTTTCAGCCTGACTGGCAAGGTGCCGTCAGTGAGTTGGCTCCAGTACAGATCACTATGAAGGCCATCCTCAGAGAACAGCCCATGATCATAGATAACTTAGCAGTAAATATATCTGAACGCAAAGCTGAGGCTGAAGAAGATTCACATGCCATTTGATGACAGTTTATTTCCTAGATCCAGCTCTCAGATCTTGTAAAGTGGACCCTGCACAGAGACAGAATGTAGTTTAAAGGTCTGGCCAGAGAGATATGGACCCATCAGTGTCCACAGAGATACTCCAGCTGAAGAAAAAAAAACGGACGATCACTTAACATGTAAGTGGGCTAAGCACAGCTATGTTAACTTAATTGTATACAATATTTTCAGTGCACAGCCAAGTTAGTGATATACCATATTTTCAAAGCACAGCAAAGTTAACTTAATGATTTACAATATATTCAAAGCACAGCCAAGTTAACTTAATGATCTTCAATATTTTCAAAGCACAGACAAGTTAACTTAACGAAATACAATAGTTTCAAAGCACTGCCAAGTTAGAGGTATACACTTTTTAAACCACAGCTAACTTAACGATATACAATATTTTCAAATTACAGCTGAGTTAACTTGATACACAATATTTTCAAAGCATAGCCAGGTTAACTTAATGATATACAATGTTTTCTAATATTTTTACTAGGTAAGGAGTGGGCTAGTGTACACTGGTACACTACTTTTAAAGGTGCAGAACATAGTTTCTCATGCTACAGGAAACATAGGATATGTACTCCACAAGGGGCAGTCACCTCTTACTTTTGTCTCAGTATTTTGTTGACATACTTCTGAATGAAAATAACATTCTGACAGTCTTTCTATCAGTCACTTTGTACTCCAGTTTAAAAGAATGCCAATGTCCTCAGGCATACAGGGGAGGTGAATGAGGTCGCTGACTCTCTTGTGAACCATGGTCTCCTATTGCGTAAGCCACGGGTTGGCAAAAAATGGCTATTGCTTTTTTTGGCCCCTTGACGTTTTTGGGGGAAAAAGTGTTCCCACAAACAAAATGGCAAATATGTGATTTTTCTCTATATAAAACTTCAATCTATTTGTGGCTTATATGTGGTCAATTTGCAGAGTTTAATTGTTTTATTTGTTATTATTATAATTATGTTCCGGTCCCCCAATCCTACAAAGAAATTTGCCAGCACTCCTAGTTGCCTAACCCTGGTGTAAGATTTCTAACAGACTGTTGATCGATAGAAAATGGTTCAACTTTTCAATCATCCAAGAAATATTACCACAAGCAACAGTAGAAGCCTTCAGAGTAGTGGGCAAATGGTTTTAGGTTAAAAAAGAAGCCTGATCCATGCCACATAGTTCTTTTATGGAAGGTAAAATGTGCAAGAAGAAAAAGCCTAAACTAAGTGCAGACCCCCCACCTTTAGCAGGATTAATAAGACATAAAATAATATATACTGTAACATTTGTGAGACCATAAAAAAAGGGTCATGTTTTGCCATTTTTGCTGACAGAACGTGTTTATTCCTGCATTAACTGATAGCATTGTTATAAGTGCTTTGAGTTAAAAGAGCAGCATACATTGAATGCCAACAGCGAGGCCATAACAGCAAAATACCAAAACTGGGTCTTTACCACCCCCTTTATGGAAACGGGATGTCTTCAAATAATCCATCTGAATTATGGCCATATCATGCACCCACCTGCTGTACCGTCAATTTGAACATTGAACATTGAGTCAAAGAGCAAACGGAGGAGGGTTCAAACAAATGTGCCTCTCAAAGACAACCATTTCCTCCTTATTCTCTATACTGAAAAACAACCCAGCCTAATCCACTTCAAACACACTTGGTTTTAGAGAAATGAAAATGTCCATAAGGATTAGCTCTTTAAAACATGCTCCAAACGCCAAAGCATTCATACCTCATTAACAGTAAGCCTAACGAAGAAGAAAGCTTGGTCACACAGAACACTCCAAAAGGAGTACGCTATGTCGTTACAATGGCACTGGATGATCTCCCTCAAGCCGCATACTAGCCTGCCATTTACAGGGGGAAATGATGTGCTGCCAAAAAGGTACAACATTAAAGCCTTGAACTACTGCCAGTCAGAAGCAAAAACACATAAATGTATGTGTTTGGGCTATTCTTTTTCAAACATAACGTGGCAACTACAGTATGGTATTTTGGTGCAATATGACATTTTAAGCAGCATTACATAAGCATAGCTAGGATTAAATTGAAGTGGAATAATTGCCTATATTTAAGATAGGCAGCATCATTTGACAATCATAATTCTTTCAAATATATTTCTACAAACAAGATATTACACAATTCCTAAGAGAATTATTGACTTTTAGAAGTAAAAACTCTGAATTTCTGTGCAGTGACAGAAATGTAGCTATAGTTTATGTAAACAGCTGTCAAAGGTAAAGTTCCTTCAAGGTCATGGTACGTTAAAGAAAGATGTGGAAACTCGTTAGGGTTAGCTCTTATCAAGACAGCAGATTCCCTCAAATAGCCTACGCTAAGTTATGTGTAGGAGCTGTCCAGTGATGTGGGTGCTGAATGATTCCTACATGTATAGTAGCAGCTATGGAATTGTTCTCTAGCAACATTGCTCAACATGAATCAAGCTATGAAAAGAGAATAAGAAATGTCAACATTCAGCGTTTGTAATCGTATCGCTCCATCGAATGGCCGACAGTTCTCATCTCTGTAAAATAACATCCAGCACCCGCCAGCCCCTCTAGTGGCATGTAGAGAGTGTAGGAAGCAAGCGCTCCAAAATTATTACACCAAACAAGTCAAGTAAAACGAATCTCTCGTGGGCAGATTCAGTAATACCGGAAGCGGGTAACCGAGATTAAAATAAAATGACCCAGTTGTGTGCTTATTTTATAGTGTGCTTATTTATAACCGGACAGCATTGTCTAATTATGTCAGTGTTTGGAAGTTTTTTCTTCTTTTAAGCCCACACATGGGTTATACATCCTAAACACTTAGGCAAATCAAAACTTTCCAGCCTATGGAAATTGAGTGGATTCAGTGCAAAGCAGAGAGGTTGTCATGGCACCCTCATCCTTGGCAAATCTCAACAAAGAATCAATAGCCTAATGAATTGGGGTTTGTTCCACCAAAACAGTCTCTTCAACTTGCGATGTAACGGCTGGGATTCACAATCTCACAGTAAGCTGTCTAGACTTCCATTGGATATTGATTATCTTTTTCGTATTCTTTCTAAAAACGACCATTGGTCTTTTCCTTGTCCATTCGAATCAGTTGGAAGTGAATACAAGCGGATGATATCTAAATTCACCACGCTGTAAGTGAGAGTCGAACATTGCTTAAAATTCCAGCCGAGAGGGCTGAGAGGTGGGGAGATGGTTCTTTCCCAGAACTAATGGCATTTCAAAAATAAAATCCATCTACAGTAAAACATAGAATCATGTCAGTAATCTAATTTTACGAACACTCGTGCTGAAGTACACGTATAGGCTACATTCCAATGCGAAAGTAAGAGAGGAAATATTTAGCAACACATTTTACATCTTCCTACCTATGCTTATTTTCTCGATATGCCCAGCACTTGAACAGAATGTTCACTGACATGAGGGGGCCACATGAAGAGTAACATGAAATATAACAGAATTTACCCGCTTGATAAAAAACTTGACATGGTGACAACTCAATTTGGACGATTATTTAGAAGTAGACAGCATACTAATATGGTCAATTATTTAATTAGTAATTAGTAATAATAATGGATCGAAAAGATATGTCGCTCTTTCTTTTGGTTTAATGATTTCCGTAGCCTACGGAGAACCTCCTCAGACGTTTGCGAACGCTATAAATTATGTTGAGTCCCTGACATGAATGCAAAGCAGTTTTTTTAAGGTGACTAAGGCTGCTCTCTGCAATATCTGTGCAATATTTCGGTGTTTGGATGAGGCTGTATGAAGGGCCAATGCACCAACGGGTATATGTGGACTATAACATCGAATTATACTTTTTTCTACAGCATTTTACTTGAGGCGGAAGAAGGAATGTTGCAGGCTTAATGTAGACTATTCCACGGAGATTACGCTAAGAACATTGTGTTACCGCGATTTCTTGGTAGGCTAATAAGCTACACATTGGTAGAGACTAAATCCTGAACACACAAGTTTGCATTCTAAGGGAGGTGACTCTGAAGTTAAGAAATTAATTACGAAACAAGTGGGAAATATAGTGACATATTCATTCACATGGACTCAACAATAACCTACAGTTGACAGACTTACATCGAGGTGATGTTCTTGAACAGATCTTCAATACTGTTATTTCCATTGTTCCCAGTATCTTGCAGGGAGAATAGGGGAAAGGATATCCCATTGTCAGACTTATTGCAATAGATCTCAGTTGGAGAGCAGCTGCAGGTTGGCGGGCAGTCCAGCATATTGCTCAAGTAGTCCTGAAAGATGCTCAGAAGAAACAATACCCTCCACCAGCAAATTCGTTGTGGAATAAAAAATGAATCCATGATTGATCTTTTTAGTTTTTTGGATGATATCCTTGAGCGTTTTTGAATCTCCTAGCGGGAGTCCGTCTGACTATTCAATAGTGTGGTGTGTGGGCGAGGGCGAGTGGTTGGAGGTAGGCTATGTCAAATTAATGCAAATGCAGTAAGCTCCATCTATGTAATAGACAAGGACAAATATGTTGGGAAAAAATACTCCGTCAAAGTATTAATGGTTCAAAAATCACTACTCCAGGCGTGTCCTCTTCAGACTGCATGGTAGCCTATAGGTAACCCGGTATTCAGGCTGCCGTTAGCCGCTCAGGTCCAGCTTGTTCTAGCACCGCTTCACGACTCCGAGGGATAGAGCGTTGGAAACAGAACATTTGGGAAGAGAGCGAGGAGCTCCATGCTGCGAGCACCAAGTCCCACCTACTGGGCAGAAAGGAAATTGACACACCTGCAACACAGAACACAGTTAAAATCAGATCATAAAATGCATTGCAGAGCTAAGGCCAGGAGTAAGCAACCGTGTAACTGGAGTGCTGCAGGTAGGTAGGCTACTGCATGTTTTGTCACTAGACACCCCATCAGACGAACTGAGCTAATTGATCAGTTCACTAATTGACTAAACTGAACACACAAGGTCTTCGAGATTGGATAAATAAACATGCATGCGGCACTCTAGAACCAGGGTTGCCACAATTACAATATGAAGTCGTTTTATGATGATGATGTTAGTAATTACTAGTACAACAGTAGAAGTACTGTAGTAGTAGTAATAGCAGTAGGCTATATTAGCCTACTATATTATTGGCCAGTAATTTATGGTGATTTATAATAGGCCTTTGGTTTGATGTTAATAATTGTGGCTACCCATTGTTCAGTTTAAATGTTGTCTGACGAAGTATGGGAAAAATAATAAAAAATATTGCAACTACATATTCTAATTGGAGATATCAGTGCTGGTTTGCCACTACTTGTTTTTTGTTTTTTTTTGCTTGTTTTGTTTTGTATATTTGTTTGTATTGTTCAAGTTTGTCAGATGGTACTGTGTTTTGCAAACAGGTGATAGCAGACCTTGCAACACAGCCCACAATCTCTCCAAATAACCAGCTCAAGTGAGGAATTTAGTTTGACAAAAAAACATGTTGAGATATTAATATTGATTTTGAACCATGTCCTAAATGGGGTTTGTTCAATAAAAGCTGCAATTTATGGTATCAATATTATACTATTATAATCTATCTTATTAATCTATGCTGGGCCTTTGTTGAGCTTCACAATAAATGCCAGATTCTTTGAGAAATTGAACATGATGTTAGAAAAATGCAGTCAATTCAATTGGATGGTATATGTGGCCCAAATGCAAAAAATCCTGCATTTGAAAGCAGTATGAGGAAATGTTTATTTTTAGGACAACTACAAACAGAACACACAAAAAAAATTAGAACACAATTTCAGATATACAGTTGCATTAACAAATGTCAATAACAATGTTTGTTCTGCCCAGCAATACCTGATAAAAATTATATATCATTTAAAAGGATCCTGCATGTATCCGCCCCGTTAGCCAATATTTGGTAGAAACATCTTGGGCAGCAGTAACAGCCATTAGTCTATTTGGATAAGTCCTTACCAACTTTGCACATCTGGATCCATCCATTTTTGCACAATCTTCTTTCCAAATTTGCTCAAGTTCCATAAAGTTGGATAGGGACCTTCTCAGTTGGATTGAGGTTTGGTCTTTGACTGGGGCACTCCTAGACATTGACCTTTTTGTTTTCAAGCCACACCGTTGTGGCATTGACTGTATGTTTGGAGTCATTGTGCTGCTGGAATATTAATCTCCTCTCAAGTTCCAGGTGTGTTGTAGACTTCAACAGTTTTTCTCTGTACTTTGCTGAATCTATTTTGCCCTCTATCTTCACAAGCTTTCTAGGTCATGACGCAAAGTTGCTTCCCCACAGCATGATGCTGCCACCACCATGCTTCATGGTAGGGATGTTTTTGTCAAGGGAGTGTGCAGTGTCAGTAATAAAATATGGTCTCAGTCTCCCACATACCTTCTGTCAAACTCTAACCGAGGGGTGTCTCCCAGCTCAACCACGGAAGACTGTAACTCCTTAACAGTCAACTTTGCATCATGACCTAGAAAGCCTCTTGGTGGCCTTCCTGACTAGTGCCCTTCTCACCAGGATACTCTGTTTTTTGAGGATTCACAGTTGTGCCAAATTCTCTCAATTTCTTAATGAGAATTTACTGTGCTCTGGAAGATTTTCAATGTCTTGGAAATGTTCTTATATCATACCCCTGATTTGTGCTGTTGAGTAACCATATTCTGAATTTGGTTTGAATGTTTTTTTGTCTTCATTATGTCTTTTTTGTTAGGAGTTGTAATAACCAGGAGTGAGACTTCCCAGAGAGTTTATTTAACATGGAATATGAAACACATTAATCGCACACAGGTGGACTCCATTCAACTAATTACGTGAATTCTAAAGATAATTGGTTGCACCAAGGCTAATTCAGGTGTCATAACAAAGGGAATGAATACTTATGCAATCAATTATTTTCTGTTTTATTCTATAATAACACTTTGTGAGAACTGCTGATGTAAAAAGGGCTTTATTTAAACACATATGATTTGATTTGATAAATAATAATTCATTTTGAACAATATGGACTTTTTTTAATTGATCACTGACAAAAACTGATTAAATCCATTTTTATTTTATATTCTATCACAATATAATGTGGGAAAGTCAAAGGGTGGTGAATATGTTTCAGTGCCACTGTATGCAATAAAAACATTCACAACATTTAAAATTTGCAAACATAGTGAGATGGTAATTTATTTAGTGTAACTGGCCTGTTTAGAGGAATGCATGACGCTTAAAGTACTTACATAGTAGTATTTTTGTCTGATGGCATCAGCATGTTGGCTCAATATACAGTGGATATAAAAAGTCTACACACCCCTGTTAAAATGCCAGGTTTTTGTGATGTAAAAGAATGAGACAAAGATAAATCATGTCAGAACTTTTTTCACTTTTAATGTGACCTATAATGTGAACAATTCAATTGAAAAACAAACTGAAATCTTCGAGGGGGAAAAACGAAAAATAAAAACCTTACAATAACATGGTTGCATAAGTGTGCACATCCTCTTATAACTGGGGATGTGGCTGTGTTCAGAATTAACCAATCACATTCAAACTCATGTTAAAAAGTCATTACACACCTGCCATCATTTAAAGTGACTCTGATTAATCACAAATAAAGTTCAGCTGTTCTAGTAGGATTTTCCTGACATTTTCTTACAGGCATCTCAGAGCAAAAGCCATGGTTCGCAGAGAGCTTCCAAAGCATCAGAGGGATCTCATTGTTGAAAGATATCAGTCAGGAGAAGGATACAAAAGAATTTCCAAAGCATTAGATATACCATGGAACACAGTGAAGACGGTCATCATCAAGTGGAGAAAACATGGCACAACAGAGACATTACCTAGAACTGGACGTCCCTCCAAAATTGATGAAAAGACGAGAAGAAAACTGGTCAGGGAGGCTTCCAAGAGGCCTACAGCAACATTAAAGGAACTGCAGGAATTTCTGGCAAGTACTGGCTGTGTGCTACATGTGACAACAATCTCCCATATTCTTCATATGAATGGGCTATGGGGTAGGGTGGCAAGACGGAAGCTTTTTCTTAATAAGAAAAACATCCAAGCCCAGCTAAAGTTTGCAAAAACAAACATCAAGTCCCCCAAAAGCACATGGGAAAATGTTTTATGGTCTGATGAAACCAAGGTTGAACTTTTTGGCCATAATTCCAAAAGGTATGTTTGGCGCAAAAACAACACTGCACATCACCCAAAGAACACCATACCCACAGTGAAGCATGGTGGTGGCAGCATCATGCTTTGGGGCTGTTTTTCTTCAGCTGGAACCGGGACCTTAGTCAGGGTGGAGGGAATTATGAACACTTCCAAATACCAGGCAATTTTGTCACAAAACCTTCAGGCGTCCATTGGAAAGCTGAAGATGAAGAGGAAGTTCACCTTTCAGCACGACAACGACCCAAAGCACACATCCAAATCCACAAAAGCATGGCTTCACCAGAAGATTAACGTATAGGAATGGACCAGCCAGAGCCCAGACCTGAATCCAATTGAACATCTGTGGGGTGATCTGAAGAGGGCTGTGCACAGGAGATGTCCTCGCAATCTAACAGATTTGGAGCTCTTTTGCAAAGAAGAGTGGGCAAATATTGCCACGTCAAGATGTGCCATGCTAATAGACTCCTACCCAAAAAGACTGAGTGCTGTAATAAAATCAAAAGGTGCTTCAACAAAGTATTAGTTTAAGGGTGTGCACACTTATGCAACCAGGTTATTGTGAGTTTTTGATTTTTTATTTTTCCCCCTCAAAGATTTCAGTTTGTTTTTCAATTGAATTGTTCACCTTATAGGTCACATTAAAGGTGGAAAAAGTTCTGACATGATTTATCTTTCTCATTCTTTTACATCACAAGAACCTGGCATTTTAACAGGGGTGTGTAGACTTTTTATATCCACTATACCATTGTGTTTGTATGCTCCGATGAAGGTCGGTGGCAGAAAGCTTCACAATAAACTGAATGTGTGGAGATCCTCTTTTATTCGTGTTATTGCATTTTGGCTCTTGCACCTCAGCTAAAGAAAGCTGTGCGAAAGATGTTCTCAGATGTTCATCAATTGATCTACACTACTGGTTAGAAGTTGTAGAACAGTAATGTTTTTCCAGTTTTTGTTGAAATTCCCATAGTTTAATGTCTTCATGTACTCTGAAATTAGAGCATACTGTAAAAGAAATGAACAATTAGAGACAAAATATTTTTCATGGAATTGTTTTGTTTAGCAAAATTTAATCAAATTGTTGGACTCATCTAACTAGCCACCTTTTGCAGATATAACAGCCGAACACACTTGTGGCATTCTTTGTTCAATGGAAATCAAATATTGTTCGGAAAGTTCTTCCAAACACTGTTGCAGAAGTTCTCACAAATGTGTTGCACTTGTAGGTTGCTTTGCTTTCACCCTTCTGCCCAGTTCATCCCAAACCAGCTCGATGGGGTATCAGTCTGGAGACTGTGCTGGCTGTTCAATGATTTGAAGCCTACAGTTTTGTTCTTTTCTTCTAAGTTAAATCTGGAGGTATGTTTTAGGACATTATCTTGTTGTAGGATGAAGCCCTGACCAACTATGCATACAACAGAGGGTATTGAATGGCGCTGCACAATGCTGTGGTAGCCGTTTTTTAGTTCAGGGTGCCACTCACTCTGCAAGTCGCAGACTCTGGACCCAGCAAAACAGACCCATACCATCACGCTTCCTCCTCCATGTTTGACTGTTGTTGTCACACTCTGAGGAATCATCCTTTCGCCTACTCGATGGTGTATCAAAACTTATGTGATGAACTGAAGATCTCAATTTTTGATTAATCGGTCCATAAGACCTTCCAGTCATCAGTAGTCCACTGGCAGTGCTACAGGCAAGACTCTTTTTCTTATTTTGCCATATTAGCAATGGCTTCCTATATGCCACTCAACCTGTCAAACCTGCAGCTCAAAGTCTTCTTTCAGTAGAAACTGAGACTTGCTTACTTTGTCCAGTGTTAAGCTGCACTTGAAGCTGTTGTTCTGTGAGTCGCTTATCACGTAAGCTGTTGAATCTCAGACATTTGTCTTCTGATTCTGTTGCAGGTTTGAGTCTGCCAGACCTCTTCCTATCAGCGTTTCCTCCAGTTTCCAAGTGCCTTTTTATGGTGTAGGGAACTCTACTTACTGATACCTCGGCTTTCTTTGCAATTTCTCTAAAGAAAACACCCATACGTTATAATGGTCTGTCTGTCTTCCTTTGTTAATTTTTGTCATCATTATGATAGCAATATACTACTTCCTGCAGGACAATACTGTCCAAATAATGTGTAAGTGCGTGTGATTACCCAGTCAGTTCCAGCACTATTTTTATTCAGAAAGAGGGTTTGTAAGTAATCAGCAAAGGTTGGGACACCTGAAGGAATTGTTATTGTTAGGTTTAACTTTCAAGGCTTAATTTACTTCCATTGTTTCAGAAGTTCAGCAAGTTTTTTTCAGCAAGAAAAAGGCCTTTTATAATTATGAAATGTACATTCAGTTTCAGTTTTTGGTAACCTAACCTTTTTTACCGCTTATCTTTGTACAATTTCGTTCAGTGGACTTAAACTTCTTAAATTTCAATAAAAACTGGAAAAATGGGGGTGTTGTAAAACTTTTGACTTGTAGTGTTTATAATTAGCAATTTTAAAAAGTGTTGTAATTTTTTAATGTTAAAATCTTTGTACACAAATACCCTCAAATAAAAGTTGAGAATCTATACTTACGAGCAGTAAAGGCAGATTTCACTGAAATACCATATAACAGCTTTTCTTATAGGCCAGCTGGCAAAATTAGCAATAATGTTAAAGGCCTGTGAGCTAAAGACATTACATCCAGTCACAAAATCCTTATTGGCCAGTTAAAATAAGCTACTTAGTTGGATATTATCCACGACACTCTCCCTAAAGCTTCATTTTTACTTGTCCACCAGTATGTTCTGATAGTCAGATCAGATGCACTACATCACCACAAGGAAAATTCACTCTGAAATGTTTCTTCACAAACATGGCTTGGGCCAGTAATAATCAAATCATATTATAAACCAGGAGGCTCCAACCCTGAATGCTGGTAGTTTAGGAATATTGTGTTATCCAAAAACAATTAGAACAGTGTTTTCTGTAGATCTAATTTTATCCTAGACATTCAAAAATTATAAACACTTTCCCTGATGCATAGCTTTGATATACAAAAGTACCTTTGTTAGGCACTTCTTTAGGAAATCAATGAATCTGTGCATCAGGAAAGTTAAGGCACGTTTTTACAAGCGTCAACTTCCCGCCACTGAAATTGATCCTAAAAAGCTCTAGAACATTGTGAAATCTGTGGGGTGGGAATCATCTCGGCAAACTACAGCACTCAAATATGAGAAGGTAGTGTCTACTGATGAAGCTAATATTGTTGAGAGCTTTAACAGTCAATTTGTCAGGGCTGGACATGAATTTCTACCTGCTGCCTACTCCTGCTGCCAGCACTGCTGCCTCTACCCACTGTAAAGTTCTCCATCAGAGCACCCACTAATTCTCATTTCATCTAACACTCGTGAATGGCGTACAGAAGGAGTTACTTAGTCTGGACCTTTACAAATCAGCTGTGCTCTGTCTCCATTATCACAGCCATTGTCACCTGCTTATTAAACTTCTCATTGCAAACAGTCGTAATCCCAAAAGATTAGACAGTTGCTGCCACCATTCCTCATTTCAAAGAGGGCGACAATACTGACCAGAATAGGTCTATCTCAATCCTGTCTGTCTAAAGATTTTGAATTCCTAGTCAACATAGAGCTAAACCACCATTTTGTTTTCTCTACAGTTTGGTCTTCAGAGCTGGCCATGGGTTTATCTCAGATTCTCAAAAGGTCCTAAGGAACATTAGACAACAACATTGCTTTAAACAAAAAGCAGTGTTGTGCCACTGTTTTTAATGATTTGAATAAACTTTATAAATAAACTCAGGAACCTAGGATTCATAGGGGTCTGTCTAGCATGTTTTGAAAAAAATTCTCTAACTGTGTACAATGTGTCACATTTCAGGCCCTACTGTCCACAACTCTGGTGGTATATATGGGTTGTCGATTATAATCAGGAGATCAATTCTTTTTGAGATTGACAATAAATTTTTGTTTTACTCCACATAACCCCTCTGGGGCGGCGCCCCCCCAAAACTCTTTCCAGCTGCTGGGGTGGCTGATGGAGAAGCGTAATGGTCACTGACTGGAGCTGAGCCCGTTGGGAGTCCTAACACTGCGCCAAATTCCTCCTGGAACAGTGCCAGAAACTCTGCATACGTCCACCCATTTCCACACCTCAGTCGTGGTGAACTGGAGGGTCCAGTCGCAACAGAACTCTTACCGCCCAGTCCTGGTCTGTAAGAAACCGACACCCAAATTGGCTGAACTGCTGGTTGCACTGCAGCAGGAAGGCCTCAAGTGGATCTCCCCTGTCCGTTCTCCCACTCGTCGAGGCAGGTAAAGTAAAGGCAGGAAGGCATCTTCTCGTCATTTGGTCAGCCCTCCAGGAGGTAACAGTAGGGATAGTCTTCATCCTCCTCAGAAGGATGTTATGCAGACCTTTGAAAGTAAAATATGTGTACTGCTTATGAACAGGACTTGTGGCACCCAACACCGCAGCCCAAATCTGCATATAATAACCTCCAGGTGTTTTTTTTCTCACTTTTGTGAGGCCCAAAATATGATGATGGTTTCTTAGTTCTCCATACTATTAGTGGTGGTTCTGAATTCTGGAAGTTATAAAAAAACTAAACAAGCCACTTCCCACTTAATTCTCTCCAAGTGTTAGAATTTGTCACCTTGTGTGCTTCAGTAAATATTGTGCCCCATTCCTGGTCTGAAGTAACCACTTGTATTTCGGTCTCCCATCTGTTTTTCAAATACAAAGAATCAATCATCCATTGAAACTGGGTTCAGATACAAAGGTAAATACTGTTGGGGACTGGTTCTTCATTTTGAGACCTTATGGGGAAAAATCATTGTATTGGAGAACTGGATTGTGGCCCAGGCTTTATGCAGTTGCAGAAAGTGTCTGATTTTGAAACACCTATAGAAGTCTGTCCTAGGTAGGCCAAATTATTTTGTAAGACTATGTTTATGACTTTAATTGGTCTCCATGGAAAAGTTGGTGTATAAAAGAGAAATTAAATCCAGACCATCTTTAATGGTGCTAAACCCTGATTACAACAGAAATAAGATAGTTTGCCACTCACGGGGTGCGGTGTATGTAATCATTTCTAAATTGTTCTATCATAAATGTGTGCACGGAGACTGAATGCATGTTAACATTAGAAAATGGTTAAAACATTAAAAAATCTGCCAGGGGCACTGAAATACAGACAGACTTCATATTATTAAGCCATTGTGACCTAATGTCATCAACAAGTCAGCCAGTCAATAAGGACTTCATTTCTTTATTGACAGATGAATGCAGTTTTTCGTCCAATTATTTTGTGTACGGGTTGTACTGCAGGCCTAGTGGTCCTGAAAAGAAAATGGTAAAACATTTCAATTTAAAGCTAAATATCAGGGCAGAGCAAGTAGACCAATTACATTAATAGGGGAAAAATGTTCCCAGAGAATAATCAAAAATAAGAATTTGAATTTTGTAAATGATTAAACTGTCGATGTTATCTTGCTATGACGATTACTACCAATGCACATGCAATTGCAACTGTGAAAGTTATGTTTATTTTGTTAATTTAGTGCTTTTGAAAGGGAAATAAATCTAGTGATAGTCTGGGATAACAGTTAATGAAATGAACAACTGAACAACTGATATAAGTGCCGGCAAGAGCAAATGGATTGACATTGAGTTAGGTGAATAAATATGTATTCATTTTCTGAAGATTAATTTCAGTGCCTGTGCTGACATAACATGTTGTCACATGGTAGTGGAGTTGCAGGACACAGATGCAGAGGTATAACCAATGACTTCCGTAAGCAAACCAAGCTCTTGCTGCTACCCATCTGAACAAGTCAAACATATCCTATACTATTTATTCCTTGACTAGATTTAGTCTTAACGTCATAGAGTATCAACATAACATCTAATCAGAATGAGTAATTAATAAAGGATGCATGTCCACTGTCACGGTTGTAGGTATGCAGGACACGTGGAGCAGGGTGATCATCAAACATTCCTTTATTATTTCTATGACTTACTTGAACTGCTTACAAAATAATAAAGAAGGGCAACAAACGTGAAATGAAGCACATAACGCAAACAATGACCAACAAACCAAAAGCCAAACCAGGTTAACTTAAATATGGTCCCCAATTAGAGGCAACACAGGGCGGCTGCCTCCAATTGGGGACAATCCAAACAGCAGCACAGAGATGCCTAGAGGCACCTCTGCGGTCAAGCCCTGACTATGACCCCCCTGGCGCATAGAGATGCCTAGATGCCCCCAGCCAGAACCTGATATCCACATAGCACTGCCACAGTCTAGCTTCATTTAAGTTTGTCATATTTGTATTGAAACCAGAAAAATGGCTTGTTTGACAGTTACCCAATCGCTTATATATATCTTCCATGTAAAATAATCTCCATGTTTATTCTCAGCAACAGAAATCACCAGGACCAGTAGGGAGAAAAACAATGAACTGAGAAAACAGTAGAATCCAGACACACACACTCACTGTTCACAATGACACATGAAGAACATACACAAATGCTATGACCTGCCCTGTGGATGCTTATGGTCTTCAGACCCATAGGGCAGAGGCCTGTTTCACAAAGTGGGGAATCAGGACCATCTGTCACCATCCATTTGTGTGGATTACACAAATAACACAGTAATCAAATACACGTTTAATAATCGCCTGCAAACATACACTACCATTCAAAAGTTTGGGGTCACTTAAAAATTCCCTTCTTTCCCATGAAAACATACATGAAGTGATTTTGAATAGGAAATAGAGCAAAATGAAAAGGAAATATAGACACTGACAAGGTTAAAAATAATGATTTTTAATTGAAATAATTTTCAGCTGAGCTAACATAATTGCAAAGAGGTTTTCTAATGATGAAATAGCCTTTTTAAATGATAAACCTGGATTAGCAAACACAACGTACCATTGGAACACAGGACTGATGGTGTCTGATTATGGGCCTCTGTACGCCTATGTAGATATTCCATTCCATAGATATTCCAAGTCAGACGTTTCCAGCACCAATATTTGTTTCTGATAATTAACAATGTCAACACTGTATTTCTGAACAATTTGATGTTATTTTAAAGGACAACAAATTTGCTTTTATGTACACACACACACTACTGTTCAAAACTTTGGGGTTATATATATACACCAATCAGCCATAACATTATGACCACTGACAGGTGAGGTGAATAACACTGATTATCTCGTTATCATGGCACCTGTCAGTGGGTGGGATATATTAGGCTGCAAGTGAACATTCTGTCCTCAAAGTTGATACGTTAGAAGCAGAAAAAATGGGCAAGCGTAAGGATCTGAGCGACTTTGACAAGGGCCAAATTGTGATGGCAGGACGACTGGGTCAGAGCATCTCCAAAACTGCAGCCCTTGTGGGGTGTTCCTTGTCTGCAGTGATCAGTACCTATCAAAAGTGGTCCAAGGAAGGAAAAGCGGTGAATCGGCGACAGGGTCATGGGTGGCCAAGGCTCATTGATGCACATGGGGAGCGAAGTAGGCTGGCCCGTGTGGTCAAAATGCCCCCAGGTCATGCAAAGTCTTTGGTCGTCTTGCATGAACCGCATGTTTGAGATCTCCCCAGAGTGGCTCGATGATATTAAGGTCAGGAGACTATGATGGCCACTCCAGAACCTTCACCTTTTTCTGCTGTAACCACTGGAGGGTCAACTTGGCCTTGTGCTTAGGGTCATTGTCATGCTGGAAAGTCCAAGAGTGTCCCATACGCAGTTTTCGTGCAGAAGAATGCAAATTGTCTGCCAGTATTTTCTGATAACATGCTGCATTCATCTTGCCATCAATTTTCACAAGATTCCCCGTGCCTTTAGAGCCCCCCCCCCAAAAACATCAGTGAACCACCACCATGCTTCCTAGTGGGGATGGTATTCTGTTCACTGTAGGCCTTTTTGACCCCTCTCCAAACATAGCGCTTATGGTTGTGACCATAAAGCTCTATTTTGGTCCCATAACTCCAAATTACAGTGTGCCAGAAACTGTTTGGAATGTCAAGGTGTTGTTGGGCATATTGTAACCGTTTTTTTTTGTGGTATTGGAGCAGTAATACCACAACTCAACCATGCAGCTTATTTTTGTACAAGTATCGTCGTATTGTGCTCCTTGAAACAACCACACCGTCTTTTTCCAGAGCTGCCTGTATTTCTCCTGAGGTCACCTGTGGGTTTTTCTTTGTATCCCCTGAACAATTCCTCTGGCAGTTTTGGCTGAAATCTTTCTTGGTCTACCTGACCTTGGCTTGGTATTAAGAGATCCCCAAATGTTCCACTTCTTAATAAGTGATTGAAGAGTACTGATTGGCATTTGCAAGGCTTTGGATATCTTTTTATATCATTTTCCATATTTATAAAGTTCCATTACCTTGTTACGCAGGTCTTTTGACAGTTTTATTCTGCTCCCCATGGCTCAGTATCTAGCCTGCTCAATGCATCCATGTGAGAGCTAACAAACTCATTGACTACTTCTACACAGACACTAATTGCAATTTAAAAAGCCACAGGTGTGGGAAATTCACCTTTAATTGCCATTTTCACCTGTGTGTGTCACCTTGTGTGTCTGTAACAAGGCCAAACATTAAAGGGTATGTAAACTTTTCATCAGGGCCATTTGGGTGATTTCAGTTATCATTATGATTTAAAAAGGAGCCAAACAACTATGTGATAATAACTGGCTTCATATGATCACTATTCTTAAATAAAAGATCAGTCATGATCTTGATCAGTCATATTTGCATAATCAGTCATATTTTCAAAATCAATGCCAAAATTTCACTATTTCTGCCAGGGTATGCAAACTTATGAGCACAACTGTATATTAATCCTTTCCTCTTGTAGTTGTTTGTATACACTACTGTTCAAAAGTTTGGGGTGAGCTGAAAACTTTTGTGCTGATTAAAGAAGCAATAAAACTGGCCTTCTTTACATTAGTTCAGTATCTGGAGCATCAGCAATTGTGGGTTCGATTACAGGCTCAAAATGACCAGAAACAAATAACTTTCTTCTGAAAGTCATTTGTCTATTCTTGTTCTGAGAAATTAAGGCTATTCCATGCAAGAAATTCCCAAGAAACTGAAGATCTCACACAACACTCTGTACTACTCCCTTCACAGAAAAGCACAAATTGGCTTTAATCAGAATTGAAAGCCGACTGGGAGGCCCCAGTGCACAACTGAGCAAGAGGACAAAATATATTAGAGTGTCTAGTTTGAGAAACAGACGCCTCACAGGTCCTCAACTGGCAGCTTCATTAAATAGTACCCCCAAAGCACCAGTCTCAACATCAATACTGAAGAGGCGACTTCGGGATGCTGGCTTTCTATGCAGAGTTACAAAGAAAAAGCCATATCTCAGAGGAAGATTGGAAAAAAGTGTTGCAGACAGACAAATCTAAGTTTGAGGTGTTCACAAAGAAGAGTTGTGAGACGCAGACCAAATGAAAAGATGCTTGACGGCATCTGTCAAGAATGGTGGAGGTAATGCGACAGTCTGGGGGTGCTTTGGTGGGGGTGAAGTGGGAAAAAGGGATCTTGAAGAAGGAAGGCTATCACTCGATTTTGCAACACCATGCCATACCCTGTGCACAGCGCTTAACTGGAGAACATTTCCTCCTACAACAAGACAATGACCCAAAGCACAGGTCCAAACTATGCAAGAACAATTTAGGGAAGCTGGTATTCTGTCTATAATGGAGTGGCCAGCACAGTCACTGGATCTCAACCCTATTGAGCTGTTGTGGGAGCAGCTTGACTGTATGGTATGTAGAAGTGCCCATCAAGCCAATCCAACTTGTAGGAGGTGCTTCAGGAAGCATGGGGTGAAATCTCTTCAGATTATCTCAACATAGTGACAACTAGAGTACCAAAGGTCTGCAAGGCTGTAATTGCTGCAAATAGAGGATTCTTTGATAAAAGCTAAGTTTGAAGGACAATTATAATTTCAATTAAAAATCCTTATTTCTAACCTTGTCATTGACTATATTTCCTATTCATTTTGTTATATTTCCTATTGAAACTAAAACTTCATTTTATGTATGTTTTCATGGAAAACAAGGACATTACTAAGTGACCACAAACTTTTGAATGATGGTGTGCATATAAAACAAAAAAACATTCTTGAGCCTTTGAAGCATTGTATTCCATGTAGATCATGGAATAAACATTGGAAGAGCTCAAGCTTATCACGCATCATTGCAATTATTTGTTAAGGTGTCTTGAATAATTGTCATTATCTGTATGATTCTTAAACAAATATTTTAGCATACTGAGTTCTATTACCTACCATAGGGAACTAATGAATGAGTGCTGCAGTCATCAAGTGTTTTTCTCCAGATATTCTTTTTTTGTTCTCATGGTAACATTAATCAAAATGCAGCACTAGAAAGCAATAAGCCTTTGAAGCTAGTTTAGAGCTAGTAGCCTGGAGCACCGATGGGAATGTGGCATCATCAAGGAAAGTCATTGTGTTATCAGGTGGTACCGAGCATCCCAACCCCGTTTCTATAAGAACCAGGAGGTCCTCACTCATGCAATTTATGCCAATTGCTTCCAGTTGTTAAAGTAAAATTGTTCATGTTTCATCTAGTGATTTGTTTGTTTTCAGTAGTCCCTGGAAGAAAAGCAATGTCTGAGTCTACAAATCAAACTTGACTGTCCTGAAGTCTTGATTTTCCCTGTTGCCTGCCCAACTGCCTAAGTCTTTTTCTACCACCCCAAATATTCCCCGCTCTCTAAATGAATGGACTGGGTGGTATAGCCAAGGGATACAATCACTACTAGCTTATTGTCACAGGCAGCAACACTCAGACGGGAAGTAACAATCGTAATACAAAGTAACCTTACTTGGATGCGTGAGGGAAAAATAGCTTGCAATATTTAACCATCTAGATGTGACATTGATTAAAGGGGTATTATGTTGAATTATATCTTAAGTAATAGAAATTTTCCATTGGCATCACTACGAAATACAATCATCTCTCATCAAAAAAACAGCCAATCCCTCTGATATCTTGGTATTTCTTCACTTTACACAATTTCTGTTCAAGTTAGAAAACAATCATTTCATAGTCTAGTTAATCATTGTGCCATCTAAATCCCTTTTTTTTAACAATTAGAAAATATAAAAAAAAAAAAAAAAGTTTTTTACAGCTTTTGTAAGATGGCTGACCAAAAGTGAAAGTGAGTATAGTGAGTGCTCTATAACAAGACAGCTGGTTTCAATGAGAATAGCTGTTGTCATTCAGCTAACTTTTGCAAGGTGAGAATTAAGAATATCTAATTTAATGTTATTGCTGATATTGTAGTAGCTAGTGTTTCTGCTGATCATAAGATGATGCAAATTACCATCTTGAAGTGTTAATCCCTGAACTGTATCACTAACATGTTGTCAGCGGTAGTTAACATGGTCAACTTCATATTCTTCCCAACATACATGAGAAATTGCTTGTAATATTGTAATAAGGGTGTGTACTACCATTATGCAGTATACTATTTTACATAATCAATGCCATAGTAACTAGTAATGACTGATGAAGAATTTGACGACAAACACTACAATGTTTGATTTCGATTAAAACATCACTGGGTTTGCAGTCATCAGTGGAACTATGGACAGAGGCTTAGCAGAAATACCTGTTATTGCACCTTATTGGATAGGAGTGCATTAAAGAAATTCATCTTAATTTAAAAAGTAAACTGATACGGCCTTTATAAACCCAGTGGACCTAAAAGACAGCTTTTCAACCAGTAGCTCTAGCTAACAAGCTATTAAGGATATCATAAATATCACATTGTTATCAACCTTCTACAGAATTTAAATTGCAGTAGAGACGCTTGGAGATACAGTGGCATTTCTATTCAATGGGAGAAAACTGTTCCATTACATCCTCATGTGGACAATTCTACTTTAGACATCCATGTTTTCATTAGCAAATGTAAGGAATGCTAGTGACTAGCCACTGCACAATATTTGGTCAGACAAATTGAACAAAGTGAGACAAATTGTACCCCGAATGAACAACGAAAGAGGCAGAGTCAGTTAACCTTTATTGGTTAATGTTACTCAGTTGTATAAAAAACAACAAAATGTGAAAACTCTTATATGGTGACATCATATGACATGGCTACCTAACCAATTCACAGGCCAGGTGTGATGATAGCTACAGTATGATGTAACCATATGCTAAATTATCATATTTCAGAATCTTCTGCAAGGTGGGTTGACTAGTAAAAGCTGAACATTGACCTTAGGTAAAATTCTGCTGTACTTTCCCAAATCCTTTCGAGCTCACAAATTGATAACATCCTATAGAAAATGTAATTTAATGTAAAGTCATGCTATTTAAACTCTAGAAATTCTCCGTTACATTGCCGATGGTAAATTATTTGAAACACAGAATTGTAAATAATTGTAAATAACAGCATGCTACCATCAGACACATTAGGTATAGAAATATAGTCATGAAGTTTGGAGAGGTCAAAAGTCTCCCAAGAGAGATGTATATCTACTGCTGTGACGCATTAGGCAATGTTCTCTGAACTTGTTTTCATATTGCTACAGTATTCATCACTTGAGATTTGTTTTTTTAATTGTTGTCTTTGATTCCCAATTCATCTCAAACACTTTCACAAAAACATTTTTTTTCAAGCAAATTTGATAAGCCTAATTGCCAACTTGGTCTAAGCTGGTGTTTGTGTCTAAAAGAGGACGAGATGGAGCTTGGCTATCTCTCTGCCTTTTCAACTCGTCACAGCTACTAATGGCTTGCACAAAATCCCTATAGCAGGGCCGCAGACTGAGACGATTTAGCCGCATTTTGCTACCCTTGACAAGGAATGCTTCACTGGTCCCCACCTGTCTTAGCCTGGGGCGATGCAAGGCCAAAATGCACTGTCCATTGTATCCTCCCAGTCATGACCAGCTGTGACACACCATGGTATTCAAACTGGGGTGTAGTTCCTTAGAACACCCCTCCACTAGAAGTAGTTAGTCTGGAGCCCTGTGTAGTTTCTTGTCACAGAAACACCCTGTCACCTGCATGCCAGTCAAAAGAACAATCACCTCTCTCATGAAAGGATAAATAATAGCCAGGCTTTTTTTCTTTACAAAGTTGACCAAGTCTCATTGCAGCAACTCACCAAAGGTCTTTTCAAGTTGAAAATTGGGACTTGTCATCTGAAATATGTTTGGCCAGGCTGCACTGCTTCTAATCACAATGCTTGCTTAGGAGGTCACCCAAACCATTGTATCAGAGCAACCACTGTTGCTGTGATACAATGTCTACATCATTGTTGTCTACATCAGTCAGCTTGCAGTACAATGTCTACATCATTGTTGTCTACAGGCTGTCTACATCAGTCAGCTTGCAGTGACCCGACCCTCCAAAAGGAGTCGTAAGAGTGCACTGAACCTGGAATGGAACAAGCTTGTAGTGGCTCTGTGAAGGGCCTTAGCCCACTGGACCACTCTGAAGGGTTATTTGGCATAATGTTAACTTCACAGTCAATCAATGGACTGAAAAAATGATTTCACAATTACATAAAACATGTTTTCGCCTAATTACAAATCATTGGATTTGTTGTTTTGTTTCTGTTTTGCAATGATTGCTGCAACTCTCTTTTGTAGCTTGCATTTAACAAGCCTTTTATGAAACTACCCAGTGAGTTTATTACTTTGCCCACATTTTCTAAATTGAGTTGAAAATGGTTGCATTTGGTTTCAATCAATAGAAACTATTTGAATTTGAGACTGAAATTGCACCTTTCCCTGTTTGAATAGACAATGATTTGGTATATTGTGTGATCAATCTAAACAGCTTTGCTGCAGATGGGACCCCGAAAGTCTATATCATTGAGAGAATCAACATTCTTCCTTCTTGCAGACTGTGGGCTTGCTTTACCCATCTTGTAATCTCTAGACGTTTACATGTGCCTCTGGTGCTGCCATGGTGATGACACGATCAGAAAACAACACAGAACACTGCAGCTTGGAGGGGCTCTCTCACTGGGAGACGAGAGGAGGAACAACTGCCTGCATGTCACAGGCATTCATTTGCAATCCCTGAATAAGATATTAAATGAATAAGTGGGCGCCATATTGTGAATGTTCTCTTGTCGTGCTGCCAGGTCTTAAAATACGTCCATGGCGGTGGATTACTGAAACGCTACACTACAGTGTGGGTGTTGCAGCAGATAGTACTGCTTAACAGAAGCACATTTAAAACAAAATTACTGACATGTTTGAATTTTTTTACTGTTGTGTTTTAAAAGACAGCAAGGAACTGTTTGGATAACACCCATTTTATCCACCATTTTTCAACAGCAGGATCTAGGCTCAGATGGGGGCTTCAGAGAGCTACCAGGGAGGCTTGAGATGACAACGAATAATCTTGATCAAATTTTTTGACATGGTTATTTTACTAATTTCTCATATCACTGATTACAAATACAAGTATGTAGACATTTTGTTCTGTCAGATATTTTATATCAAAAGACTAAACCTCAAAATCCATCATTGGTGACATTTGTTTTATGTTGAAACATATCATTCACCACATATTAATATTTGGTAAAGACACTTTTCATTGCAATAACAGCTTAAACTTTAAATCTTGGCTGATTTGCTCCAGGTTGTTCAGGTTGATTGGAAGACACTTGTTAACTACAGTTTTTAAATACTGCCAGAGATTGTAATTCGCATTCAAACCAGGACTTTGATTGCTGTTGGACGTTCACCTTTTTCTTCTTGAGATGCTCCAATATTGCATTGGCCTTGTGCTTAGGATCTGTTCTGCTGAAAGGTGAATATCCTTCCAAGCTTTTTTTATCTGGACTGAATTTGGTTGTCTTGCAGTATTCCACTGTGTTTTGCACCATCCATTATTCCTTCAATTTTAACAAGATGCCCAGTTCCTTATGATGAAAAGTATCCCCACAGCATGATGCTACCACCACTACACTTCACTGTAGAGAAGTGCAGTGTTAGGTTTTCATCACACATAGCACACTGAGTTTTGGCTAGAAATGTCTATCTTAGTCTCAGTTGACCTCCTGACATGCTTTCAGATGTTACTTTTTTAGTAATGGCTTTTTTCTTGCCACCCTCCCATACAGGTTAGTGTTATACCAAGCTCTTGATATGGTTGACTGGTGCACCATTACTCCACTCCAAGCCTGTAGCTCCTTCAGAGTGATTGTTGACCTCTATGTGGCTTCTCTTTCAAGTCTCCTTGTTTGAGTGAAGAGTTTTGAGGGACAGCTTTTTTGTGATGTGATGCAGCTTCCACATCCACAAAATGAGATAGCAACTTTAACGATTCACTGGTGGGGCCAATGATAAGGTAATTGTTTCTTTTATCTCTGTCAACTGGGAGCTGCCAAAGCACTGAGGTTAAATATTTCTGCAATTTGTAATACCAATATTTCCCAAAATCACCTTAGAATAATTTAATTCAGTTTATTTTAGAATTAAAAAAGCAAATAGACTTAAGTGTCAATAAACCATTTGTAAATCAGTAATATGAGGAAATTGGTCAGGGGCTCAAAAATCTTTTGCAATGCACTGCATACAAAAAAGAGAAACATCTAATAATATAAAAGATAATACGTTTAACCATTTCGTGCTCTGTAATGTGCCAAACCTGGATCGTTTGTCTATAAGAACTTTAGCTATTGCTTCGTAACTCTTACCCAACCATTTCATTTTGTTGCCTACTAACATTTTTAAAACATTAAATTCTTGCTCTTGAATAAAAGAATAAACATTTGAATGAATAAACATCTCGGGAATGATTTGACCTGATTTCCAGAAGCCAGCAGCAGTCTTCACACTGAGTGAGCAGCCTTTGCAATTATTTTCTGGCATTTTGTATTTACTGAAGATTTTTTTTTTATTAAGAAGACGAATACTTTTTTGGGGTCAAGAAATATTTAATCAATAATATTGATGATGGAAGTAGCATCAATTCTCCAACGTGTAATATAATATTTCAAATCAAAATTGGTGTCAACATGCTTTGAAGTAGTTGAGGTATATTTCCATCACAGATTCACCATCAACCTGCTTTGAAGTAAATCTGACATAAATACCATCACAGATTCACAATCAACCCACTTTTAAGCTATTCTAATATAAATACCATCATAGAATCACCATCAACCTGCTTTGAAGTAATTCAGATATACAGTAATACCATCACAGATTCACCATCATCCTGCTTTGAAGTAATTCAGATATAATACCATGACAGATTCATCATCAACCTGCTTTGAATTTATGCAGATATAATACCATCACAGACTCACCATCAAACAATGTTGGGGGGTGGGTGTTTAACAAGAAAAGGAGGCAACAGGGTTGTAGAACTGATAATAGGTGTAAAGACTGTAGAGACACAGGGTGTTATCAGGACAAGAGCAGCCTTTTGTTCTCTTAGCTAAACATGTTTAGAATCAATTCCTTTCACTTTCAACACTATCTTCGGAAAGTTCACCCTTCTTTCCATATTCTAAAATCGAATCACATCATCAGGCAATCATTGTATTTCATATGTCTGGATTGTGATAATTTTATACAGTAAGTTGGAGATGGTCAGTGAAGAAAATAAAAAGGGGGACATGTATTTTATTAAAATAGTCACAAAAATATTTACACCACACATATGTTTCATTTTTACTATGAAGCAAATGATCTCATATGCTCATAGTGTTTTGGCTTTAATTCATATTAAACTATTCAAATACAATGAAATAAGAGGAGACACAAGTAAAGACAAATTGTCCTTCACTGAGAGATCTGTCTCATCCATAAGTCATGGGGTCAAATATGAGTTAGCTCATTTTGGTGTAGTCTACCATGATGAGGGGAAGCCAGGCAGGTGATTGGCTATTCCGTGGGTGTTTTACAAACAAGAGGCCCTCAAGCATTTCTCCTTCATGCCTCTCATCTCAATTCCACAAAAAATGCTACTTTTTCTAGCCAGGTAACAGCTACTCCAAAGTTGTATTATTTGCTCATCATCGGGGAGGCTTCTTCTCTTGTAGTCCTGGCACATTCTCTTACGGGAAGAATTTAATACTGCAGGGTGTTTATTTAAATAAAAAATAAACATTGTTATTCTAACTAATCTTAACCCTAAGCAGATCATTATACCTAACCGCCCGATGCTTTATGACAGAGAGTTAAGACATGGCCACCATGAAATGTTAAGACTTGACTTGATTCTGTTACTGCAGATATGTATCGGGGGGTTTTAAAAAAAAATTATAATGGGTTGTGTGGTACACATTTTGCAGTAAAATGGGATACTGTGGTGCCATTTCTGAGTAGGAGTAAGAGTTGGTGGATGAGTAGGAGAAGTGGAAGTATAAGGATTAGGAGTAGTAGGAGAAGGATTTGTGATAGGAGTAGGATGAGAAATAGGGGGAGTAGGAGAATCAGGATGACGAGTAGGATTATGATTAGTTGAGAAGTAGTAAGAGCAGTAGGAGGAGGAACAAAATGGGAGTAGGAGTAGTAGATGTAGGAGTATAAGTAAGAAAAGTAGGAGAAGTTGTAGGAGTATGAGTAATATGAGTGGAAGTAGGAGTATGACGATAAGTATTGTGAGCAGTAGGTTAAAAGGATTAGGCAATGAAGGGTAGCAGGAGTAATAGGAGGAGTAGGAGAAGGAGGTGTAAAAGGAATTGTAGGAGCAGGAGCAGTTAAGAGGAGTAACAAGAGTAGTAGGATAAGTAGGAGGACAATTTTTTTTCAGAGTAGGAGGAACAGAAGTAGAAAGAGTAGGAGGAGGAGTAGATGGAGAAGTAGGAGAAGCAGTATTAAAAGTCATAGGAGGAGTAGGAGTAATAGGAGTAGTATTAGAAGTATGAGTAGAAATAAGAGTAGTAGGAAAAGTAGTAGGAGTTGGAGGAAAAGGAATAGGAGGAGGGGGAGGAATAAGAGAAGCAGGAGTCATACGCTCCTTTGCTAAATGGCACACTGTGAGTTCAGAGTTTAAGTGGAATTCGAACAGCTGAGCAAAAATGGAGGAAAAGAAAACTTCAAATTAACATAAAATCCTTCCAGTCACTCCTCGTTTTCTTTTCTTCATTCCCTCTTTTCCACCTTCTCCTAACAGCTAAACACTTGACTTCCTCCTCCGCCATCTTCCCTCTTCAAAAGAAATTTGAAGATATTCCTACCTCATTCCTACCTCAGCCTTGGGGGCTCGCTGGTCACTCACACACCCAATTTGGCCACACATTTACCTATTTTTCCCCGCTCTTACCAGATGATATACTGAAGCTACAGTGGATATAAAAAGTCTACACACCCCTGTTAAATTGCCAGGTTCTTGTGATGTAAAAGAATGAGACAAAGATAAATCATGTCAGATCTTTTTCTACCTTTAATGTGACCTATAACGTGAACAATTCAATTGAAAAACAAACTGAAATCTTTGAAGGGGAAAAATAAAAAATAAAAAACTCACAATAACCTGGTTGCATAAGTGTGCACACCCTTCAACTAATACTTTGTTGAAGCACCTTTTGATTTTATTACAACACTCAGTCTTTTTGGGTAGGAGTCTATTAGCATGGCACATCTTGACATGGCAATATTTGCCCACTCTTCTTTGCAAAAGCGCTCCAAATCTGTCAGATTGCGAAGACATCTCCTGTGCACAGCCCTCTTCAGATCACCCCACAGATGTTCAATTGGATTCAGGTCTGGGCTCTGGCTGGGCCATTCCAAAACGTTATTCTTCTTCTGCTGAAGCCATGCTTTTGTGGATTTGGATGTGTGCTTTGGGTCGTTGTCGTGCTGAAAGGTGAACTTCCTCTTCATCTTCAGCTTTCTAACGGACGCCTGAAGGTTTTGTGCCAAAATTGCCTGGTATTTGGAACTGTTCAAAATTCCCTCCACCCTGACTAAGGCCCCGGTTCCAGCTGAAGAAAAACAGCCCATAAGCATGATGCTGCCACCAACATGCTTCACTGTGGGTATGGTGTTCTTTGGGTGACGTGCAGTGTTGTTTTTGCACCAAACATACCTTTTGGAATTATGGCCAAAAAGTTCAACCTTGGTTTCATCAGACCATAACACATTTTCCCACATGCTTTTGGGGGACTTGATGTTTGTTTTTACAAACTTCAGCCGGGCTTGGATGTTTTTCTTTGTAAGAAAAGGCTTCCGTCTTGCCACCCTACCCCATAGCCCATTCATATGAAGAATAGGGGAGATTGTTGTCACATGTAGCACACAGCCAGTACTTGCCACAAATTCCTGCAGTTCCTTTAATGTTGCTGTAGGCCTCTTGGAAGCCTCCTTGACCAGTTTTCTTCTCATCAATTTTGGAGGGATGTCCAGTTCTTGGTAGTCTCTGTTCTGCCATATTTTCTCCACTTGATGATGACTGTCGTCACTGTGTTCCATGGTATATCTAATGATTTGGAAATTCTTTTGTACCCTTCTCCTGACTGATATCTTTCAACAATGAGATCCCTCTGATGCTTTGGAAGCTCTCTGCGGACCATGCCTTTTGCTCTGAGATGCAACTAAGAAAATGTCAGGAAAATCCTACTAGAACAGCTGAACTTTATTTGTGATTAATCAGAGTCACTTTGAATGATGGCAGGTGTGTAATGACTTCTATTTAACATGAGTTTGAATGTGATTGGTTAATTCTGAACACAGCCACATCCCCGGTTATAAGAGGGTGTGCAAACTTATGCAACCAGGTTATTGTAAGGTTTTTATTTTTCATTTTTCCCCCCTCGAAGATTTCAGTTTGTTTTTTAATGTTATAGGTAACATTAAAAGTGGAAAAAGTTCTGACATGATTTATCTTTGTCTCATTCTTTAACATCACAAAAACCTGGCATTTTAACAGGGGTGTGTAGACTTTTTGTATCCACTGTAGTAATGGCTGGCCCCTGACATCACACTCTCTCGACCTTATCCCCTCCTCCCTTTTCCAGACCATCCATTACATTGTGAACATGTTAGAGCTGTTATAAGTATTACAAGTCTTCAGCAGTACTTACATAATTACAATTTTAGATGTATTAAAAGGATTTTAGATGTATTAAAAGGCAATGACTTCTTGAAGTCTGGAATGCATGGACATAAAAAAACGTGGGTCTTTCTACCTTATGTTTTGTCTTCAGCAAGTGAATTGCATGCTCGATCAGGTTGAGATCAGGTGATTGACTCAGCTATTGTAGCATATTCCACTTCTTTACCTTAAAAAACTCCTGGGTTGCTTTCACAGTTTTGGGTCATTGTCCATCTGTAAAGTGAAGTGTCATCCAATCAACTTCACTGAATTTGGCTGAATCTGAGCAGACAATATATCCCTTTACACTTCAGAATTCATACGGCCGCTTCTGTCTTCTGTCACATCCTCAATTAACACTATTGACCCAGTGCCATTGGAAGCCAAGCATGCCCATGTCATTACACTGCCACCACCGTGTTTTACAGATGATCTGGTATGCTTCAGATCATGAGCCGTTCCAAGCCTTCTCCATACTTTTTTATCTTAGTTTCAACTGTCCAACGAATTCTGTTCCAGAACTGGGCTGGATTTTTTAGATGTTTTTTGGCAAAGTCTATCCTGGCCTTAATGATTTTTTTTTGTAGCTTAAGGATGGCCTGCTTCACTTGCACTGAGTCTCCTTTGACCACATGTTGCGAGTTCACAAATGCAGTTCCAAATGCAAATGCCACATCTGGAATCAACTCCAGACCTTATACCTGCTTAATTGATGAAGAAATAACCAAGGAATAGCCCACACCTGTCCATGAAACAGCTTTGAGTCAATTGTCCAATTACTTTTGGTCCTTTGAAAAAGAGGGGTCTACATATTAAAGAAGGGTTCCTAAACCCTTCCTCCAATTTTGGATGTGAATACCTCAAATTAAAGCTGAGAGACTGCACTTTAAGCCCATACTAATTATTTAACTGTAACATGAATATATTTTGTTAAACAGCCAAAATAACCAAACTTGTATCAGTGTCCAATTAACACCGGACCTAACTTTATAAGCCATGAAATAATAAAATATGAAATACTCCCACGAATATTGTAATTATTATTATTAAATGTAACATTATATGTGTCCCTCAAATTACTTACCACTCTGTTAGTATGTATTATTTGCCCTTTAATTCAAAGCCAGTTTCCCACAATGAAATGACATTCAGTCAGAATCATTATTTTTAAGGCAGTGAAACAAAATCTCAAACTAAGTACTAAATTTTGGTTCAGTCTATTTTTCAATGTTTAATGATGTTAGTCATTAAGTCTCTACCATGGTTTCTTTCTACCCTGATACTGATAGAGAAAATGAGTCACATTTTATATATATATAAAAAAATCTAAAACAATTCTAAAATATAATTTTTGGGTACCCTGTAAGGAATTTGCACTAACATGATGGAACATGTCCCAAACAGGCTGGTAATGTTGTTAGAAAATATATAAAATCAATGCCTAATGTCAGTTGCATAATATATTGGTTAATATATTATAATATATTACAATAAAGTTATATATTATATTTAAACACATTATGTATATTTACCCATATGTTATATCACATTATAGTTGGTGTCAGTGCTTTCCACATTTGATGCTTTATCCCACTTTTAGGTTAGTGTTTTGTATGCCTGTTTTTTTTGTTTTGTTTTGTTTAGAAATTTAATGGTTCAACTAAACACACATGTCCTTTTTTCAATGAAAGCATTAAAAACATTTAAAATATTTAGTTTTCCAACACTTTTGAGGCTTAAATGGCATTTTAGCTATACATGGTTAGGCTTTAAAATGCATAAGACAATTTTTGAATAATACATTGTTTTTGGCAATCTCAGAGTGATGTTTAAATTATTCCAGAAATATTATTTATTTTCATGTGATGTGAGCTCTTAGGCAGAAATATAAATAACACTACATTATAAGGGGCTTAGAGTGTATTAAATTTTAATGTGCATGTGTAATTACACCCTAATAATTATTGAAATTAATTGTATTAACGTAAAGTTACACTTTATTAACAACATATTTCTGATGGTAATTAAATATTGTTGTCATCTGTCATCCACCAAGTGCCCTGCAAGATTTAATCAATGAGGTTGACACCTTTAATAAACTCATTACTATAGAGGTACATTTCAATCAAATTGTTCTAAACCTGTTCAGTAGCAAGTCACATTACATATTTGTTGTGCAAACATCTAATGCAATTGTCAAATAAATTTCATGTCCAATTGTCAACAAATATGTCCAGTTTCACAAAAGGATTAAAGATCCAAAAACAATTATTGTATTGTTAACAACAAATGATGATTAGAAAATAAATGTAAGGTTTATGGTCAAATCTTTTTTTTATGAATGCCACAACATTTCTATCTCATATGTTTTTTAGTCCTGCTTAAAATCTGAGATCATATTTGTCACCAGCATTTTAAAGATTTGTGACTTGCATTACATTTGTGTGTAATGCACATATTTATGAGTTGCTCAACATATTTGTGAGTGACCTCACATATTTGTAAGTTGCATTTCACAAATCAGTACACCGTTAGATTTCCATGAAAATCAGTTATGGCCATACTTCAGTGTCTTGACCCCATTCAAGTTTACAATGTAAGTGAAACAATAAATAAAGTGTTGGGTAATTAGTATGATAAGTGTTCACACAGTTTACCATTCAACGATATTTTAGTATGTATTGTTATTTTCAAGCACTCACAGCATTGGTCTGGTCTAGACGTTTAAAACATAGATGCTTCCCTTCCTACGACAAGTGATATTTTTCTGTTTGTTAAAATGTCAGTAAGAAGGATTACACAACTTTCAGCTAGCAAACGTCTTCTGCTAGCTGTCTCCCTTTTTTATTTTCTTCACTGACCATCTCCAACTTCTTACTGTATTTTAGGGTACGTTTCTACAAACTTCAATTAATGTCATAATATGAGATACTGCTAGCTCTCTAGTTACCGGGCTCTTGTTTCAGACTATTCAGGGTTGAAACATAGCTTTTGTGAATACAAATCAGAACCCCACTGATCTTGAACCTAGGTTAATTGCTTATTCCTTGATAGTTCAGTGTGAATGAGAATTGTATCCCTAATATGAGCTGGCCATCTGATATACAGAATATAGAGTCTCAAGTCTGTTAAGGACAGTGCTGTTGGACTACACCGGGGAAGAGATCACTGGCTGCTGCTGCATACAACTTTAGTCCTCAGGAATGCTTTACTGTATTTACTGTATTTGCTTTACTGTATTTCGGCTGGTATGAAAACAGATCTTTTAAATCTAAACAGTTTTTACCCAATTCCTCCTTCATCAATTAATGTGTAGTATCCCAAAAAACATGAGCTACACATGTGGGGAAAAAAAGTATTATTTTCGGACAGTTATTAACTATTAAAAGCGAAGCAAAATTAGTCCTACAAATTATAACTGCCAACACACTGGTGGAATCAACCAGGCCTGAATGCAGTCTCCCCAAAATAATTCTCAAAAGGTTCACTTAGTATTACCATCCTCTGTTTTATTGCCTTGGACCAATAAAACACTTTGGATGGTTATCTGGACTCCCATAAACAGAATGGTGTAATTGTGGTCATCACCTGAAAACAAAAATAAACGTTTTTCCAGGCAAAGAACATGCAAACATTCAGTTTTACCCCAAAGTAATATCAGAAACAACATTTGGCTCTAAACAAATATATAAGCTAAAGGGTCATTTATACCTTGCCAACTCAGAAGTCTTAACTACAGTTGCTACGGTAGAACAGAGGACTGGCAAGAGGATATTATTAGATAAGAGACATGAGGAAAGATGGATTAATCTCTGGACAAAAAAAGTAAAAAGAGCGGACGGTTAGTAAAAATCCACCACTAACCAAAATGTGAAAGAATTGGTTAACCACTCAGGGGGAGGGCTAGTACCTTTAAGAAAAAGTGAATAGTAACTGTGGTTGCTGTTAGTTGGTGTCCCTCTGGTTGATGCTTGGCAAAGTGGGTGGAGAGATTTCTTGCCTGTTGGGCCCTGTCTGCGGTTACCCTTGGTTAGGGCCACAGTGTCACTGGACTCCCCTGTCTCAGCCCCAAGGTTTTATGCTGCTATATTATTGTGCCGGGGGAGTAGGGTCAGTTCTCCTTCTCTTTGAAAATCCTTTATAAATCTAAGAAATGCGCTCTCTAAATTTTCCTTGTGTCCTGCTCCATTTTAACTTAGGAGGACATGAGCCCTTGGACCACATCTCAGGACTACCAGGCCTGAAAGACTTGTAGCTGTCCCTGTCCAAAGTCCTCCTGGTTGTGTTGCAGATCAAGTAGCTGATGATACTGAAGATTTCTGCTGCCACTCGGCTGACCATTCCTCCCCCCTGATTGTCCCTGTCCTTGTCCATCTGGTTATGCCTAGATGTATTTATTAATTATTAATTTTTTTGGTCCCTATTGACTTATTGCCTTTTGGTCTCTATTTACTTACTGCCTTTTGGTCTGTATTGACTTATTGCCTTTTGGTCTGTATTGACTTATTGCCTTTTGGTCTGTGTTGACTTATTGCCTTTTGGTCTGTATTGACTTATTGCCTTTTGGTCTGTATTGACTTATTGCCTTTTGCTCTGTACACTTTACAAGTTGTGCTGATTTTCTTATGAACTGACCTGGAGAAAGACAACAGCTGCGTTATTCACAATGACATTCCTTCAGGCCCTTCTTAGACACTCATCCATTTCTCAAATAATAATGAACTTTGTCTACTTTCTTTCATGGATGCTATCATGAATCAAAACTGTGCTATATTGTTTCCCTTAAACTGGCCATATATTACATGATTTTAAACAGTGACCCAGCACCCTCCCAATCTAATAGGGTGCCAATGATGTGACCGGCAACTTCCTTTGTTGCTCAGCTGCAACCACAAGTAGACAGGCCACGAAATCTGGAAATCACAAAACAGGAGAGGACCTAGTCAGGTCAGAATGTGAGCAAACCTGTTTAATGTGAGCACCGCCGTCACATATTACGAGAATATTCAGACTCTTTGCATAATGTGAGTTACCACACAAAATAAACTTCCCAATACTCGTGTATGACCATCTTTAGGGTATGTGATAAAATCACACCAGCTCATGTCCAATTATATTGTTTGCCAGAGGATTCATGACCCTCGTCACACTTCACAAACCCTACTTGGCCAATGCATTTGAGTCCATAGTTAGCACTGACTCCTCCCTTGTACTTTCTTCTATTACAGCAGAAAATAGCAGCAAGTTATTTTACCCCTACTTTATCAACGTAAATGGGGACACTTACTGAGGATGTCCTAGTATGGATTTCTTTTGATAGAAATCTATTGACATAGTAATCCATAAAATGCAATTCACAACTATGTGAGGCCATTCACAAAAATGTACAGCACCTCACAATTTGTAAAATGCTGGAGACATATTTTCTGGAGTTAGGGGGTTAAATGTTATGACATTCATAAAAACATGAATGTCATAACATTTTTATTTGCTTACTTACTTTTGTTAATGATGAGTTTGGGATCTTGACATGCTTGTGAAACTGTATGGCCATTTTTCTTGATTGTGTTTTTTATGTGATAGTTATATATTTGCACGAAAAAATGTATGGTTGTGATCTGCTTCACCCCTCCCCACAAGGCAGACAATGCACCTCACCTTGTCTTCAACTAATCACCCAGCACCCCCCTCCACGACCATTAATTTGTCACCTTCCACCTCTCTCTCTCCTCCAAGCCTGACCTCCCAGATAGCAATAGGCTGTCACAATCTTCACTCTCTCTTCCCCACTATTCTCTCCTATTCTAACCGTATCCTTGTCTTGGTTGACTTCAGGAAACACCCTCAACCTATCCCCCTTAAGATTAAGGCCACATTGTCGTTATTACAGCTGAATAATTCAATTTCCTAGAGCAAATTATCATCCATAGCTCAGCTGGGATAACAGGAAGATTATAGATTATAAGGCAAACCAGCAGATGTACCACATCTGAAAAATGTTGAAATCTACTAGTCACATCGATTGTGGTGTCCATTTTCACCTCCCATTTCCCTATCTAGTTTGGTCTGCTTACTAGAGAGGTGAACTGCAATGTGTTGTGCAGTCCGTAGAAAGGGTCATCGACTGCCATCTGCACTCCATTGAGGTTGTACATGACTCCAGGGCAAGCAAATATGCAGGAGAGATCATGGCTGGCCCCTCCCACCTATTTCACTCACTATTCCTAAACTGTCTCCCCCGGCAGGTGGAGGGCAGGCCTAGGACAAAACATGAACAAAACAAACACCACCTGAAAAATGTATTTTCTTTTACTGTGGGCCTCAGCTAAAAGCCATCTGTCCCAAAGAGACTAACAGTACTATGCTCACCACATCAAGCCAACTCTAAAAACTTTTCAATTTTAAAGTCAAAATTCAGTACAATGGTAATTATAATACACAGGTTATTAGAGAAAAATATTATTTGAGTACATAAGAAATGGTTTGTTACTGTTGGTGTACTTACGCTCATAGATTTCCTGATGATATTATATTATCATGTTGTTGCACGTAGCCTGTCTAAAATAAACTGGGATAAACCTCTAGCGACAAGCTTTCAAGGAGTACACAGGCCGATATGGACCATATTTCTCCTCCGGGTAAACTCTACATTTAATTAGCAAGCTATATCTACCTAGTATAGTATGCACTTATCATGCTCTCTTGGTTATCTGCATTCAGGGTTATTGCTAGAACTTGACCCACAAAGTGTACCATCAGTGGTAACATAGGTCCTAATTGAAAGCCAATTCAAAGCCTTTCATAGAATCAGAGTGAAACCCCTGCACAAAAACAAACACAAGTAATACCATGTATTTTTTGTTTCTGTGCTCTTTGGCAAGACCTGATTTGTGCAAAAATGCATGGACTTAAACTACATATTCATTGCATTTTTACATTTTAGTGAGAACAGATTTACAAACTCAAACCACATATTTCTATGCATTTTCAAGAGTCTTGATTCTTGCTGTTGTAAATTTACTTGAAGCCTACTTCATCAGATATGGTTCCTGAATGTTGTTAGGATTACACAAGAGCTTTTTTTTAAAAGAGTACTAATGTGTAGGTTACTTTAGATTGTTTTCCGAAATGAGTGCTGATCAGAGGCCTCTTCACTTTCAGTGAGCGGTGTGGGTAACTGGGCCGTCGCAAGACAATCAGCTCTCTCGCATGTGATTGTATGGTGAAGCCACGTTGTTAACAAACAATGATTGAGCTTTTGTAAAGATAAACCATTCGTAGTTATTATACTCACAGACAAGTTAGAAAATCATAATTGTCTGCAAAGCTAAGGAATTGTTCCTGTATTTTTGGGGAGATGGGAAACCACACTGGATATTGTTGTTTGATGGGATTTCATGACAGTTTGTTTAGCAACCATGTAACACAGGATGACAACCTTAAAGCAATTGATCAACCCTCAGCTATAAGTGGCTCCAATGTGTTTATGACGTTTTGCTTTTGCAGTCTTCGCCCGGCGATGATCACTGGGCGCCGACCAGTCACGGCTATTCTTTAGTGTCCTACTGGAATGCCTTCCATTTGGTTAAATCAATAAACATTGGTTGCATCAATTAAGAGTATTTGTTTCCACAATAGATATGAACCTAGAAAATGGAGCAGAAACTAGAAAAGCTAATATAGTAGCATCTGTGATGGGTTTCCCCAAGCTCTACAGCATTATACAATAAACGTTTTAGGCGGGAGTTTCCTCCGTTTTTGATTCATAATGGTGATAAGGAAATTATTAATTCATTTATTATTGTTTTACAAATTTCTTGTCCAAGTCATGCAAATTGATTTTCAAAATGGAAGTCAAAATATGGGGTGTATATCATGCATTTTTGCACACATTAGGTCCCATGAAAATGGACAAATATGTACAAAATCCATGACTCATCCCATCTGTAAGATGCGACATCACACTTGAGAGGAGCAAAATGTTTTTTGCTTGACCTTTAACCTTTGCAACAATATTTGCACATTCAAAATGTACTTGTATATTTGTACTTTCAAATAGACTGACAGCCAAAACAACAATATCTAGCTTAGATTCATAGAGCATGGGCTGGAGACAGAAGGCAGCACAATGAGTGAGTCAGTGATACAGACAGGAGCCAAGCATGTGTGTGTCTGGGAATGGGAGGGGAGGGAACACAACTTCTAATCATGGCAGCAGCATCAAATGTTGCTCCACCCATTACTTTACAAATAGTTTAGAGCAAATAGCACTTCATACTTTTTGCATTGGCATCTGAAAATTAGACAACTTTTCTTATAATCAGAGATTATAAGAAAATCGTTGCCTGTGTCGTATAAAAAATGAAATGACTTCCCTGTGGGTTTTAAGGCTGTGCATAACTTATGTAAACCCCTGTGTTTGGATTTCAAGCCTGGCCATCAGACTCCAGAGCTTAGAAGTTGTCTCAATGAGGTGGTCTGTTTTCAACTAACTAACATTCATAACATAGTAAAAAAAAAAAAAATCCATTTGATGCCATCAGAAACTTGAACAATTGTACAAAGCTTGATAACAAGCATTATTTGTTACTCATCTATAATAACAGACAGGAACAAGTTGTATTTTGTTAATTCAGTGTTGACTATGAATTACAGTTTTTAACCAATATTTAACAAGCTATAGAGGCCCTTGTAGAGCTATAAAAGAACTAGAAACTGTTGTTTTCAAAGTAATCTACTCACATTCACAAAAACCGATTCATAGTGGCTGCCATCTACTTTACTGAGAAGATAATGTCGGCATATAGCACTCAGTGCACACTGGAGCAGAACGGGAGCTCAGCACAAGCAGTAATGACATCATCACATTCTCCCAAAACATGGTAGACATTGGCTCAATAGAAAATGTTAATATCTTTGGTTGTGAATGATGGGAAAGGAACGGCCTCAAGGACAATTACTGGACAAGTGCATGGATATGGTTGAAATACATGTGATAATGAAGGTGTCTATGGGTATTGTCCATTTGGTCTTGACCTCATCTAAAGTGTAGTACCTAAAGTGCCATCTGAAAACAGTGCAGCACAAGTGTCAGGTCCTTGCTGGGGTGCCTCAAGGCATCTCTATGCGCCCGGGGGCCAAAATCAGGGCCTGACCGTGGGGATGCCTCTAGGCATCTCTGCTCTACTGTTTCTGTTCTCCCCAATCAGAGGCAGCTGCACCTTGTTGTCTCTGATTGGGGACCCTATTTAAGTTCAGTTGTTTTTCCTTAGTTTGTGGATCATTGTTTGCACCAGATGTTTTTGTGTTATGAGGCTCAGTTTGTGGGTTGCCTTCTTTTGTTGTTTTCTAATCATTCCTTTCAAGTTTGAGAAACATTGAAAGGAATAATTCCCTTATACTGTACTCTGCGCCTGTGTCCTGCCTCCTGTACTGTGAAATGAAAGGTTGGTACAGGTTGTAAAATGATCCATTGGATGTTATCTGAAACTTTAAACAATTGTAACTAGGATTTGTTTAGACTGGTATTGACCAGATGTTTGTTGTTGGTACAGTGTAACTAACCTTATGCACCCTCTGAACACAATGCTGGCACAACACAATCCAAGGGTAAACACTGAATAATTACAATGAATTACAGTATGTACTATAACTGGAATTACATATACAATAATTACTCTGTAATAGGAACATTGGCAGCTCCAAGCTGGAGCAAGAACCTATAACCCCCAAGAGGGAAAATGTTCAAGATACGTAACTATTTGCGTCAGCATCCAGTGTTTGTCTCATTCAAAGTCTTGTTTTTCCAAAAGAGCTCTAACTACTCAGCCTCCCAGCACAGCCTAACTAACACTTGTCTCATATCTGAGGGGATTTGATGAACCTAAGCCTGACACCCAGGTAGGTGTGTCTTACACTGGGTGAAAGTTAATTGCATTCATTTTGGAATCGAAATGCTGGATTGAGAACTTGTGCCATTCTGTAATCCCACGGTTGAAGTTTGCTCAAAACAATGGAGTGATGTAATTAGCATTTCAGTGCTGAAGTGATCATTTTTGATTAAAACAAAAACACTTGCACCAGGCTGCCTTGTTGACATCATCAAGCTGTTATACACCAATCAGCCATAACATTATGACCACTGACAGGTGAAATGAATAACACTGATAAACTCATTATCATGGCACCTGTCAGTGGGTGGGATATATTAGACAGCAAGTGAACATTCTGTCCTCAAAGTTGATGTGTTAGAAGCAGGAAAAACGGGCAAGCGTAATGATCTGAGCGACTTTGACAAGGGCCAAATTGTGATGGCTAGACGACTGGGTCAGAGCATCTCCAAAACTGCAGCCCTTGTGGGGTGTTCCCAGTCTACAGTGTTCTGTACCTATCAAAAGTGGTCCAAGGAAGGAAAATCGGTGAACCGGCGACAGGGTTATGGGCGGCCAAGGCTCACTGATGCATGTGGGGAGCGAAGGCTGGCCCGTGTGGTCCGATCCAAAAGACGAGCTATTAAATTGCTGAAAAAGTTAATGCTGGTAATGCGCCCTGCTACAAAACAAAAATGGTTCAGGAATGGTTTGAGGAACACAACAATGAGTTCAAGGTGTTGACTTGGCCTCTATTCCCCAGATCTCAATTCAATCGAGCATCTGTGGGATGTGCTGGACAAATGGGTCTGAAACGGGCAACTTACAGGATTTAAAGGATCTGCTGCTAACGTCTAGGTGCCAGATACCACAGCACACCTTCAGAGGTCTAGTGGAGTCCAGGCCTCAATGGGTCAGGGCTGTTTTGGCGGCTAAAGGGGGACCTACACAATATTAGGCAGGTGGTCATAATGTTATGGCTGATTGGTGTGCCTAGATCATTTGGTAATTGGGTATGCTATGGAAGTTATATCCGTCTTTTTAAGGATTTGATTTAACAGAACTCAGAAGAGGGTTCTTCTCAGCCAGATAAAATAAGGTGTATTTGGTTTGCAAATGTGCAAACCTAGGTAGGAGCTTATATTAGCAGCAAACTAAAGTTTTGCAGTTACCTGTTTTTCTATGCTGTTTCACAAAGCCTGACCATGGGCTTAGTGATAAAGACATACATTTGGGTTAACATATTTTACCTACTTCTCCTAATAAAGGCTTCAAATATGTCTATAGTTTATTAATGCCCTCTTTAACTACAGTGCTGTTGTATTATCACTTTCCCTAGAGGCTGAATTTGTAATTTTGGGTTTTAGCAGCTGAAGCATAGCTGTTGTACTGGATGGTATAAATAACGAGTGTTAGTTTAGCTAAAAGTTTAGCTATCTTTAGCTAATCTTCCATTGGACTTATGGAGGGCTGTTGTATGGCAGTTAGTCTTGCGAAGCCACACCTCCAATCTTGTCTGGCCTCCTTGGAGGTCTGGAGACTAACCTATTAAAAAAAAAACTCCACTCACAGGCTTGTTGAAGGCGGGCTTTGTGTGGTTTCACTATTTCTTCAAACTGGGTAGAACACATTTCCTGAAAACTATTACCTAGGTTGCAACAAATCAGAAAAGAAGCAAAAAAAATATCTTCTGTTTTGTAAGAACTGTGCTATTCAATAGTCAATAAAGCCATTACAACTTCTCTGCTTAAATGCTGTTCTGAACAAAATTGTTTTGGCATGCCTTCCTACAGGCTATGGTAAAACTTAAATTCATCAAGCATGGCAGACAATATGCGATTTATTGAAATTGAAAGTTAATGATATTAGTTGTTTCTCTGGCTAGTGGTTGAGATTGCCGCGCCACCTCTTCTCGTTCGGAGTTTAGAATGAGCGTTTTCCCTCACAAAACCGCTAATTCTTTCTACCTCATCTACACTTTTATATTTTAGCAGAAGATTGCGACAGGAGCCACATAGCACTTTAGAAAACCCATCATTAAGCGTTACCGTTCCTATTATAGTCCGTTCGCAATAACGATGATTTACCTAGGAAAAGGTTATGTTTGTTTCGCAATGATTGATATGGTTCACAGCAAATGCGACATACATCCACAGATTTCGATGGGGTTTAATTAGGCGATTTTGCTACCACCTTCACCTAGCTAGCTGCTGTGGCACTGAAGGCATTCTCGTGAGCACCAGTATAAGCCCCTCCCAAGCAATGAATTTGATTGGGTTAACGTGTTTTGAGAGTTTACTGAAAAAAATGTTTCTCCCACCCCTTTGCAGCGGGTGTATGTCTGCAGTCAAGTTTTATATATATATTAAACTTGACTGCAGACATACAAAACATTTCAAGGAAGCATAGCATAAGTAGGAAATTGAAATTAAAATGTTTGTTAGTAGAATTTTCCTTTAAGAAGTCTCTTTAAAATATTGCAGGCTATCCAGCACCATTTACAATGCAAATATCACACCGTCAGTGATTGAAATTCACTCACCCAGACTGCGCCTTACTTCTTTAGCCGCAATTAAGTGTACTCCTCGACTAGGATTTCCTTTGGATGACCTGTCTCTTTTGTCATTCCTTGCCTCCTTTTCAATGGCAGACAGTGTCCAAGCCAGCCGGATTGCCTTCACTACCAGCTGAATGATACAACAGGACCCCTCTTCCGTCATAATTGATTAGAAATTGATTAATCAGAACTTGATTAGAAGCAAGAAAGAAGAGGGATTCAATTCATCATGCAAGTCCACTTAAAATTTAATTAAGTAGCAGTAGATTCAGTAGATTTTGAACAGGACAAAAATGGCTATTGATGTTTCAAATTAACACAGGCTAAAAATATCCATGACCTTTTACTTGCTGATTGTTTCAAACCCGTCCCTCTCATTTTCACTATAGACATACGTGTAGCTTTCACCCTTATGCTCTCTTTATCACTGTCTTAGTTTGTCAAGATTTGTCAAGATTTCAAATGCAGCAAAACAGGGGTGGTTCTTGGGTTACAAGACACTGGGGTTTTAGTTTAGTTCAGGGATGTCACTAAACTTGAAAAATACTCTGCAAAACAGTTGCAAAAATCAACTGTTTACTATGAACTGTTTATTGACTAAGGCCTCAACAAACAATGGTAAATCCTGACTGTGGCAGTGATGCTGTTCAGTATGTCCCAGGGTGTGTCACACCTAAATGTTGTTAGGTTGGATCAATATAAAACAATCCATTTGGTTGAACCTATATTCTTATGTTTACTATTGTTAATTTCGTAAAGTCATATTTGCATATATCCTAGCATGCCTTTTAAGTAAATTACGATTTTACAGTAGTACTGGCATAAATGATCATCTGCAGGTAATGTTTTAAGTTAATGTTTTAAATATTTTTACCGGAGATAATCCCATTTAAAACTCGCTCAGGCCATCTATCAGTTTGCATTGATTTGTAGTCTCCTCGTACTCACGTCAGACACAGGCAGTACTATCCCTCCACCATAAACCAATTGGTTTTCCAAGTGGACTAGCTAAAACAATTCCTGTCTCGTTTAGTGGAATTTTAGGAGAGGAGACGAGTCATGTAATTGTTTAAAGTTCCGTCTTGTAAACTTTAAAGGCAGGATTCTACACAGTGTCCCTTTCTGTATTCCCAATTGGATCCAGCCATATCCTTAAATTGAGGAACATTAACCCTTTTTACAGTGTGGTTATATGCATTTAATCAACTCCAATTCGGTTTTGGGCACATAATATTTATGTATTTTAGTCCACTGGCATTGTGGATTCATACTAATGTTCAGTAAATGTAAATTATAAACTATAATAAACTATATTAGAAATTAGTATTAGCATCAATAAAAAAAGAACATCTAGTGTTTGGAGTGTTGGCAGTAAACATTGTTTTTATTGGCTTGAAAGTCTATAGGCCTGCATGTTTTGTACATAGCATTTGTCCTAAAATAACAAATAATTGGCTGCTGTAAATTTAAAATTTAAAAAGCAAGATATAGCCTAACCTACTTTTGATTCTGCTGTACAGTGCTACATTTTTTCTTTTTACATTGAAGCAATGCAGCTCTCCTATCCATATATATTTACACACATATCCTGAGTGACTTACTATAGTACATTTTCACCCTACCCCCACCCACCCCATCCAGAGTGACTTACTATAGTACATTTTCACCCTACCCCCACCCACCCCATCCAGAGTGACTTACTATAGTACATTTTCACCCTACCCCCACCCACCCCATCCAGAGTGACTTACTATAGTACATTTTAATACTTTTTCTTTTGAGGTTTGCTTCAATCAAGCTAATGTTATACAAATACTAAACAATGTCATACATTGTTTAGTATTTGCCAACTAAACAATGATGCAATAAAATATTTTTAGCCAACATTTATTTCAGTTTATCTTATCTCTCTGTAAAACAAGCAGAGAAAATAATATTTCTTGGTTCTTGGGTTTAAAGGCATACTCTCTTTTAAAGTATTCTCCCCTTTAATATATATGCAGGAAGGGACTGGTGGGAAAAGTAGTTTTTCCAGTGTAATGTAACCTTGTATCAAGTATCACAATGCACTTAATACACAAGCTGAGCAATTCTGCACATTCTTTCGCTGTATCATGCATAGTCTTCTACACCCAACCCTGCTAGAACTGTCATGACCTCTTTGGATGAAGTCCCACTGTGTTCATAGTAGTCTGCCTATAACTCAAACAATGTGTTTGTAGTGAAAAGTCTCTTAGTTTGACTACTACTTCTGCTAAGATAAATGCATCACTTTCTTTTTAAAAGGCTAGAAAAGCTACCATCACTTAAGGTAGGGAAGTTAAAAGAAAGAGAAGTCCTTCACAGACAAATTGAAGCTGGAACAGATTGTGTTTTGCTGTAATCACCATTTAATTGGAATCACTGGTTTGGTTGAATGGCTTTTGTTCAGGGGTAAAATTGGTGTTTAAATTACTCCCTTTGGCTTCTGTCTGTCCATCAAAACTTTTTCCTGCTGATTCACGTGCGTGCCACAGCTAGAGATCCCTTAATCCCATCAGTGTGATTGCACAGGAAGCAGCTACAGTTTATAAGGAAAAATAACCACCCAGTCAGACGATCAATGAGTTGAGGCAGAGGCTTTATGTTGCCGTTGAACTATTCATGGAGGGATAGAGATACACAAGGTCAGAAAGCTGTAATCCATAATGGTGGAAATGCCACATTCATTTGCAACATCAGAATAACAAAGAAGTTACCAGATACAACAAACATTGTTTATTTGGTGTAATGGAAGAGCAGTATGCTGTATGTACCGCAGATAGTTCTTTTATCTTGATGCTTGATGCTCCCTCAACACTCTCTAACCCGGCTATGTTGACAAAAGCCAAAACTACAGGCATAGAGATAACAGTGGCACTGTTCCTCGTTACTGTTACCTCGTTCTATATTTAGGGTTTCAGCAGGTCACAATTGTTTGTTCCTGGTCATTATTACTAGGGTTTCAGCAGTTCACTGGTAAAACCCTACTGTGTTTGTCCCGGTTCATAATTATTATTCTTCCAGCAGAAAAGGGTCCTGTGAGTTAAAATTGTGCAAATGTGCCCAAATGTATATCTTAGTAAAGGGCCAAGGGCCACAACTTCTGGTGCAGTGGCATGCAAATCAGCCTCATGGTGGCGCTGTCAAAAGCCTGCAAATTTGCACTATTTGAATGCTCACCACACCCACCCCATTTGACCTAGAGTCTTAAAAATTGTTAGGTACATGTAGGTTTATCTCTTCATTGTGCACATTTTTGCCAATGGGATCCATAAAGTCTGTAATGATGGATTTTCTGCAATTTTAGATTTTCTGAAAAACACTTAAATATCCACTCATATGGCAGCAAATTACCAATCTTTATGTTTAGCATCTATGGAGTAAGGTCTTAAAATGAAAACAGCCAGGCAAGGATGTTGAAAAACATGGCCGCTATTGACCAATGAGCATGTGCAGGGGCGTGGTATTGCACATATATGCACACATCTCCTACAAGGACAATGGTATAATAATTATACTTGGTACATATGTTGACAATGTTAATACAACAAAATTGACTGCAAGCAATTTTTTGTTAACCACACGTTGGCGCTATTGAAGTTTTCCAAATTTGCAAGCTCACCTAGCTCACCTGTTTGACTTCTACCTCTTGAAAAGAGGTAGAAGTCCACCTCCTCACATGGAACATGTTTGCAATTGGAACCCATTAACTCAGCAATAATGTTTTTTCAGCAATTCTGAATTTGTGAAAAACGCTTCAAACGCAATAAACATCACCAATGTTAGGGAATTCACTAAAAATCAACAATATTACTCGGAGACATGAAACTTTCTCAAAATGTAAAACACGTAATGAGGTGTCTGAGACATATTTTTATCACGCTGGAGCCGATGACTCTTTGGTTTAACAAGCTAAACTGTGTCCCATTCAAACTGAATGGAATTATGAAACCAACCCGAGTGTCATATAATTTTGGCCACTGGTTGGGTGTGTGGCACTGCTCTAAATAAGTTGAGGACTTTAGCTGTCACTGAGCTAGCTAGCAAACTCAACACTGTTTCATGTGCTTAAAAGTATAGAGTCATTATTTCACCTAGTAACAAATGGTACAGTGATATTATCTTAGTTACCGCTAGCTAACATGCTACTTGTATTTTGAAACAACATGTTAGTTAACGTTAGCTAACATTACAACACAGTTTTGCACCACTCCATTTTGCTAACCTTAGTTGGCATCATCTAACGTTGTATTAGCAAAAGCATAGATATTGTTAAAAATTTTAGCTAGTAACGCTAATATGCATCAGCTAATGCTAGGTTAATCAATCAATCAAATTAATTTATAAAGCCCTTTTTACATCAGCTGTTGTCACAAAGTGCTTTTACAAAACACCCAGCCTGAAACCCCAAGGAGCAAGCAACAACAGTGTTGAAGCACAGTGGCTAGGAAAAACTCCCTAAGAGGTGCTGAAATTTAGGAAGAAACCTAGAGAGGAGCCAGGCTCAGAGGGGTGACCAGTCATCTTTTGGTTGTGCCGGGTGAACATTTTAAGAGTACAAGTTGTAATAATTAATAAATGTTGTGTCCAGAGTCTATAAAACCTCATCCAGGTCAGAAGCATGACCAGATGGACAAGGACGGGGGGGTCAGCAGGAATCGTCAGGTATCGTCTTGATCTGCAACACAGCCAGGAGGACTTTGGACGGGCAGAAACAAGTCTTTAGAGCCTGGTACTCGAGAGATGGGCCAAGACCTCATGTCCTCCTAAGTTTAAACGGAGCAGGAGACAAGGAAAATTTTGAGTGCATTCCTTAGGTTGACAAGGATTAACAGTGGAGAAGGAGAACTGACCCTACACCCCCAGGGCAAAAATATAGCAGTGTAAAACCTTGGGGCTTATACGAGCTAACATTACTGTACTGTTTGTAAAAACTCCGGTAGCAGAAACTTTTTTTATAAACAGTACAGTAGAACCAAACTGCAGGGCAATGTTAGCTGACACTAGCTAACATCTACAATGTTTTTAGACAGGTTTGCTGGTTATCAAGTTTGATAGAAAAATTAATCAAAGAAAACAATGTACATGTACAAATACTGAACTGTGGTAGTTATCTAGTTAGGTTGGGAATACTGAATTAACTAGCTACTTAGCCCCTGTTAAGAACGTTTAGGGTAATTTGTGAAACCTAGTCTTAGGCTACTATAGTCTGACGTTACAGTACTTCTCCATATTGCCAAAACCTTTACAAGAACGCGTTGTGCTGCACATACAGTACTGCAAGAGGACAGGCAGAAGACGCTGCATAACAATAAAGGGATTAGGACGTGCATTTGGCTGGTGCAGGCCCGGTTCCACGGGGGGGCAAAAGGGGCATTGGGCACTCAGGTAGAAAGTTGTGTCCCCTCAGTTTTGTTTCCCCATATACATAGCCAATCGTATATGAATGCGACCCGATCCGATCGTCATAGTCAACACATTACGATCAACGTGTTTCGGTCGGCTTTACATGCGTACAGTTAGATCCAGAAATATTTGGACACCGACACAATTTTTATAATTTTGGCTCTGTACGCCACCACAATGGATTTGAAATGAAACAACCAAGATGCAATTAAAGTGCAGACTTTCAGCTTTAATTCAAGGGGTTGAACAAAAATATCGTATGAAACGTTTAGGAATTGCAACCATTTTCATACAGTCTCCTTATTTCAGGGGCTCAATATTGCCAATACCATTATGGAGGGCAAGTTCCCCAGAGGTCAGAGTGAGAAATTGTGTCTAGATAACATGTTGTCTTGCTGCTGGAAGTACAAGGGACGTGCACTTTCTATGTTTCTAACAACTCAGGAAAAGGCTACCTAAAGCCAGAATAGCAGAAATAGTGCTCAATTCCTTTGTAATGCAGTGTTATAAAATGAAAAAGCAATAGGGGGTGTGTGTGTGTGGTGTGTGTGTGTGGTGTGTGTAATGGGTGGCATCTGGTAGCAGTAGCTCATTTGTATTGATACACCTATGAGATTCTTATTGTGTGTATTTGGCTAAGAAAAACAGTAAGAGTAAGGAGAGTGTGAACCTGTCCCAAGTTCCATCTTTCACTGGGCCTTAAGAAAAGGTGGGAGTGTGTTTTATTCCAGAACTGATATTTGGGCTGAAGATATACAGTACCAGTCAAGTTTGAACACACCTACTTATTCAAGGGTATTTCTTTATTTCTACAAATTTCCACATTGTTGGATAATAGTGAAGACATCAAAACTATGGTGTTAAATAGCTCAAAATAAATTTCTTTCAAGTAGCCTCCCTTTGCCTTGATGATAGCTTTGCAATATTAATAATAATATTTAATAATATTTGGCATCTATGAACGATTGCTATCAAAAGTTATGTAAACCAGGCCAGTATTTCAAAAAACATAGCCGCTATTGACCAATGAACTTGCAAGGGTGTGGTTTTGCATAAATCAGCACAAACTCCAACAGGCATAATGGTATTACAATTCTAATTGGTACATATGTTGACAACCATGAGACAACAAAAACGAGTTCAAGCAATTGTCAGTCCACCACATGGTGAAGCTATTGAGGCTTCCATACGTGCAAGCTCATGATACCCCATTTTGTGTTCAAATCTTAGAGGTAAAAAGTAAAAAATTTGCCCTAGAAACATATTTTCAATTGAGACCCATTAATGTTTTTTTCAGGAATTCTGAATATCTGAAAATAGCTTCAAACGCTACTTCTACAGCATCAAAAGCTTTTGGTACATATGATTACTTTTGGTACACATGATCAGGGTTGTGAATTTAGTTTACAAATGAATGATGTTTCCACTTGGTCACATGAGGATACTAATGAAAAGGAAAATCCATACATGCCATATTGTGCGCAGCTATTTACATGAGCTGGATGTGTCCTATTGGGGAAAAAAATTGCAATCTGGTTAGTAATAGCTTAATGCTGAAACCTGCTAGATGCTGCTTGCAGCTTTAATTAACTCTGTAGTTCCTTGAGAATTAAATTCCTTATCTCAGGGCATCTTGGTTTAGTTAAATGCAGTGAGACTGGGATTCAGTTAAATCCACCATAGCCATGCTGAGCCACTTGTGAGAGGAGTTTCCTTGGTAGTTTTAGGTTTTTATAAATTACGCAACACAATGCTGAGTTAATTTGACCATAAGAATTATGCACAATGCAGGTTTGTTTAAAGTGAGCACTTTGATTGATTGAATTAGAAAAATACAATCAAATTTATTTATAAAGCCTTTATACATCAGCAGTTGTCACAAAGTGCTTTTACAAAACACCCAGCCTGAGACCCCAAGAAGCAAGCAACATCCTTCCTTCTTCCTTCCTGCACTTCTCATTCTCCCTATCACTCTGACTTGTTACAGACAGACACCAGAGAGGGTAGAAGACACCAGTATCTGCCGGCAGACAAAGATGGTCTGTGGCTCTCCTTGTCCCATTGCTAGAGGTAACAGGACAATCCTGGAGAACAGTAGAGTGGCATTAATAATCAGTGTGCAGGAAGAAGGGGAATTTTCTCCATTACTGAGCCACACTGATGACAGGGTCATCTATTAGAGATCCACACTGATGACAGGGTCATTAGCAAAAGTTGGAGTTTTTAGAGCCGAGAGTTGGGCCTCTTAGTGTCCATTCTTATTAGTACTTTTGTTAAGGGGCCTGGAGCGCACCAACACAATTGTCTCTGTGTATCATTAGGTCAGAGAGTTGGAGTCAAAGTCTCCTTCTAATAGGCTTCAAGGGAACAAAAAAATATCATTAGGCTGGAAGAAAGAGAGATGTTGGAGCAGCAACTATGGGCATTGTTCATCCCCAAAACACTGGCAAGAATGGTGACATGGTGTAAATAGCGTTACTCTTGGCTTCTTGACAGATGCACTTAAAAACGCGAATGTGTGAGCACAAGAGGAGAGAGCCTTTCTACAAACCCTGGACCAGAGGCAAGATCATGTCCACCTTTGATTACACAGTATTCTTCTTGGGGTTGAGATATGTACGGGTATCACATACTGGTAGCACCTGGATATTGTGTTTCAAGACTGAAGCTGTTTAAAGGGATTTTTCAATTTTTAGCATGTGTGGAATTATCAGTGAATGTACTCTTTGTTATAAGTTAAATGTATTTGGATAACTACAGAACATCTGTTTGTATTCATTCACAGGATGTCACATTCACAGGAAGTCCTGTTCTGTCAAAACTTGTGACTGTAATTGACAAATGGGCTTATAGTACTCTGTTGAAATCTGGGTAGTTACGCCCCTTGTGTGTATTACCATTTCCTAACTGAGGTGAGAACAACAACCAAAGAAACTACACTTACTACTATACTATACTATACAAGCTGTACACTCACTACTTTACATTGTAGCAAAGTGTCATTTCTTTAGTGTTGTCACATAAAAAGATATACTCAAATATTTACAAAAATGTGAGGGGTGTACTCACTTTTGTGAGATACTGTAGATCAGTTGCAGTGAACAATTAAGAACAAAAAAAACACCTGTGGCCTTGCACACTGATAAACATACCTTCTCAAAAAAGAAAACATTGGGCACATTGCAATTTGAAATCTCTTTGCAATAATGTGAATAATCCAATAATGTTTCATGACTTTATTCAGAGGTGAATAATGACTATGTCTGTTTAGAAATCATTCAGAATTATCGCTCTTAGAAACAGAACATATGTTTAGATGTTCATTTGCGAGCAACTTTGGTTGTCCAGAGGATGATTTGGGATCAAACTTTGATTGTCCAACAGGCAAGAGATTCCAGCTAAACATAACAGCAACCTCCGTGGTTGGTAATATGCGAGGGTAATAATAGAGTCAAAATAGTAAACGGCTTCCCAAGTCTGAATCGTACAGTTCAGAATTCCGCTGCACAAATTGTTTGTCGATGCTAAATATCAATTAGAAATTAATGGGAGCTGGGCGCGTGGCTTTGGAACGTGTATATCATGAACTTTAGCAGTGAGTGCTGGAGCTGCCATCTTTGCATCTTCACCACTTGCTACTGGAGAAAATAAACGGTACAAGCTATGTTGGTTTCACTGTGGGAAATTGAGTAACCCATTATTTATTTTTCAAAAAAATAGTATGGGATTACTAAAATGAATTAACTAACGCGTTACGTTACTCGTTACAGTTAAAGTAGTCTATGTTCCCAGCTAACACGTTACGTAACCACGACCAACCTTGACGTTATGGATTGGTAATGTCATGACATTACCTTCTCAAAACGTTGTGGCAACGTTATCCGAAGGTAATTGCATGACCACATAATTGGTAATCTTCCTTACCTCCTCAGCACGTCGCAGGAGCGTAATTACACGACGTACTGACAAGGTAACTACTTACGTACCAGTTTGGTAACGATCTTACGTAACTCCAACGTTATCTGAAGGAAATTAATGACCACATAATTGGTAATCTTCCTAACCTGCTCAGGATGTAGCAGAAACGTAATTACAGGACGTACTGACAATGTAACAACTTTCGTACCAGTTTGGTAACGATCTTACGTAACTACAACCGGGAAATATTAACTCCTATTTTCGCTGCTACAACGTACTTTGCTTACGATGTCATTACTGCCACCACATCGGAAACCACGTATTTCACAGTTCACCTGAAGATCTTTAGAGTCACAAGAATTCCACAATCACCGCAATTCAGACCAATTCAAATAGTTCTATATAATGTCCCACAACACAGACGGAATGCGTACACAAATTGTAAACTGTGCACGCGCAGATGTGCCACAGCTCGAGCGTCCCGCCATTTCTTGTTCGTTATAGTTTGTACTCCTAAATAGTCGTCAGAAGATTACAGTATCTCAGCAGACATAACCAGTGGCTAGCACGTTTATTTTACTCCAGTTTAAGATAATTCTGATTTATGTTCTGATTTAGTCATGTCTGTGAGTTTTCACCAGTTCTCTTCTGCTACTGTGGTTAGTCTACATTAGTAGTTATTGCTATTTAGAAATGTTATAATCATTGATGTTAATCATACTTTCGTTTTCTAATCTAGCAATTTCCCAATTTAGTTATTTTCTAATTTAGTCGTGTAGCCTACTTTATAGTACTGTAATATACCTAGCTAACTACTGCAGGTAGCGCGAGTTTTCTTTTAAGGTATACCTGGCTAACTAGCTACTGCAGCTAGCAAACGCTACTGTAAGGAATCTCAGGTAAGCGTATTTAACTTCTTTACAAAGCAGATAGATAACTATCTGTCATATAGCGCAAATCACTTTGGTAGTTCCCATCGAATTACAGTACTGTCTAGCAAGCCAACTAACGTTAGCTCAAACGTTAGCAAGCTACAGTACAGTAAGTCAACTACTAACTAGCTTGGTTGGTAACTTTTTTCTAACATAAATGAACATCGAGTCACCTCACAAGTACTCAAATGTGAAGATTTTTACTATGAGTTCCACAAGTAATGATTCACCAAGATATTTGACAAAATTGTAAAAGTGATATAAATAAATTATGAACGAATTGAATCAAATGGTTGACACTGTTTTTTACTGTTTTTAAACTGGTTTTCATTGTCCATGTCCAGGTGCAGCAACGGGTCCAACGGCAGAGGAAGGTGAAGATAGAATTGAAGACCACTCAGACTCATTTCTGACAACTAGGAAGAGTAAAGTGTCCGTCTTTGCTTGTGTGATTGTATTTTGTCAGTTGGAAAATATTAATTTTTTGTTTCAATTTATTGTTAATTTTTTCTTATCTTCATGATTTCACAATTCTTCAGCATTTGAAAAGAAAAGGACCCAATGAAGAGTAAAGCATTCATATTGGCTTGTGTTCTTATATTTTAATTATTTGTAAAATGTCCAGTTTGATAATATTTCTGAATTTGATCAGTTGATAGCTGGAACAAAAATGTCAATGATTGGAGAAGGATAGAACTCTACTAGCGGAAAAAAATACTGTTTATCATGGCTATTGCCATTGAAGATCTACAGTTTCATCAGAGTTAACTAGATGAGATTTGCTACTTTATCCTTCCTGATGGTTATGAAGTCCCACACAGTTCTGATTTTAATTTCTGTGCTGTTGACCAACTTGGGAGTGTGAGGTGGGTGATAAATAAAATATTTTTTAAATTACATAAATGTTCTGGTTTGTTTGTAAATGTATATACTTTTTTGCTACATATGGGGCTCTTGTATATTA